>JAEQBA010001993.1:0-161999 GCA_019434445.1 Phalangium opilio
CGACGAGGGGGATTGGATTCTTACCGTTTCAGAGTACGGGGAACACCGAATTAATTGTACGAAAATTATTTGCCTAATCATCGTCTTTCCCTGGTATATTACGGGAGTCGGGGTCGAAAGAGAACGAAGAGTTCTCAAATTTCCCATCCGAGAGAGATAGCTCTAGTTTCGTTACGACGAGAGAACGCGAGGTTTGGAATTTCATAAATTGTTTATGCGTGCCTTTCACCCGTACGAGACAGTTGTCTGCGGCGGCGGTGGTGTTTTTTTTATTAGATAAATCGGAGTATAGGTGAGAGGAAATTAAGCTAAATTTTGACGGTCTTTGAACAAATCGCGTACGGTTGGATATAAGAGATGGGGAAGTTGGGTTTACGTACAGGGTGATAGAAGAAACATGAGCCATGGATGAGGGATATACCCTATGGAATATTACCATAGGTATATACATGTACATACATATTATATGGATTATAGTATTTTTAAGGTACAGTTTTCAAATAATTCTTGTTTAGCCGAGCACGAAAACGGTTTAAAAAAACTATATAATCAAACTTTGCAACGACACATTGCATCTAATAGGAAACCAGTTGAAAAACACAGACATCGGTTAGAAAACCTGGTACGAAGAAATTGCAACGTCATCCCACCGAGCATGCTTCCTGACGCGATATCGTTGTATACTTGGACATTGAGGTATATTTCGTGGAACGAAATTGGAGAAATGGAAATTGGGGGAAGGGTGGTGCCCGGATCAAACGTAGTCGATTTAATTTACGATGCGGTTAGAAAAACCACACCAAATACCGACCCAACTGGCTACAAAAGCTTCTACGAAATATTGCAAAATAACAATGTACCGAAAAAATTTATCAAAAACCCTACTAGAGCGCGTGTGTTGAAATCATTATTGTTTAACGTGACACCCACCCAAACTTAATCAATGGGTGACGATTTGATTGTAATTACAAATAAAACGTTTATCACGAGTTATGAGTGTTTATTTCCCTTTCATATCTCAAAATGGATGGTTGTACAGAAGTTGTAGCGCAAGGTATCGTGTCCAGATTATTTGAATCCTTTTCAAAAAATCCAAAAATATTAACCGGCGTCTTAATAATATTATGTTTCGTAATAATCGAAGTTTTCGATTTTTTAATATTGTACTATGCAACACGCACATCCGGAAATAGTACCATTTATGGATAAGCTAGAAAATATTTTTATTACGACGTATCTGACTCTGGTGGGTACGCTGGTATTCGCGGATTGTATCGTTCAGCTAAAGAGAAGGGTCTCAAAGTGACGACAAAAAACGTCAAGGAATTTTTACAAAAGCAGGATACCTATACTCTACATAAAAATACCAGGTGGCGATATAAACGAAATAAGACGATAGCGTACGGTATAGACGATCAATGGCAAGCCGACCTCATTGACCTCCAGAAACTTTCGAAACAAAACAAAGGGCATCGATATATACTTGCTTGTATAGATATTTTTAGTAAATACGCTTTCGTTGAACCGGTGAAAGATAAGAAAGGAGATACTATAGTAAAGGCGTTGAAAAAGATACTGGATGGTGAAAGAAACCAAGGCGAATACAGAGTGACCATGGGAATGAGTTTGTGTGTAAAGCCGTTCAAGCTGAATTAAAATCACGAGGAATTGAGTTTTTCGCGACAAACTCGGAAGTGAAAGCCAGCATTGTCGAGCGATTTATCAGATCGTTTAAATCAAGGATGTATCGATACTTTACTGCGAAAAATACTTATACGTACGTTGATGTGCTCCCCAGATTAGTTAGTGCTTATAATAACAGTTACCATCGTTCAATTAAATGTAAACCTATAGAAGTAACACCTCAAAATTCCAAAATCATTTGGAAAAATTTATACGGAGATATTGACTTTAGTCCCCCTGTGAAGTACGATTTTGAAATCGGAGACATTGTCAGAATAAGTAAAAACAAGGGCTTTTTGAGAAAGGATACGTCCCTAATTTTTCGGAAGAATTATTTCGAGTAATTAAGCAAATACCGAGACAGCCACCGGTATATAAACTGGAGGCGTTAAATTCGGAACCCATTTTGGGTGTTTTTTACAAAGAGGAAGTACAAAAGGTAGGAAAGGATCTCGATACTTGCGCGTTCAAAATTGAAAAAGTGCTAAAAAAGAAAAAAGCTGATAATACCGTAGAATGCTGGTGCGTTGGAGTGGATACGGACCTCAATTTGACAGTTGGGTGCAGGAAATAGACTTACAATGAGTTTCTATATCACTTTACCATCCGATTCATCGACAAAATACTTTCCCAACAATACTACGAGTAAATTTAGGACGTATCTTCCAGAAGTAGTAAAACTTAACGGCCCTTACGAAGTTGGATTGACGGAAATAAGTTATCCAAGAACCTGGAATAATGTGAGGGAGAAAGATCTATAAGAATTTGGTCCACTGACGCTAAAACTATGGAAACGGTAGTTGTTATTCCTAAAGGCAGTTTCTTATCAATTCGAGATTTACTCGGAATGTTGTTGTTCGATGATGGCACAATCAAATTCACGTATACTGCTAGTTTAAAACGCGTATCCGTTTTCATGGACTATAATTACACGATAATATACCTGGTGATATCGCGGTTATGATGGGATTTACGCTTGACTCAAATGAAGATTACGTAATTACGGAATCCATGATGGCACCTTATATCGTGGATTTGGATGCTGGATTAGATACCCCGTTAGTTTACTCTGACGTAGTTACAAATACGATCGTAGGGGATAGTAAGTCCCTCTTTTGAGAATAATCAGCGTGAAAGGAAAAGACGGAGAAACTGTCGATGTGGAATTTGCTCGACCTCATTATCTGCCTGTAGCTTCTTCGGACATACAAACTATAGAAATTAACGTTATGGATGAACTGGGAAACCCTATACAATTCGAACGAGGGAAGGTGAACGTTACTCTACACTTCAGACCGCGGAGGACCTGGCTCACCTTATAATAATACGAGCTGGATGGGGTAACTTTCAGTTCAGTGAATAGCGGCGAATGACAAACATCATGGGACGACCCCATTACATTTCAGCCCTAAGCGATTATGAGAACTATTTAAAACCAGGCTGGTTTCGGATCCATGCCTGTATATCGGGGTGTTCCTGTGCAAAGAGGGTATGGATTAGGGAACATACTGGCTTCGGCCTTTCGGAGCGCCATGCCCCTTTTTAAACGTGGTGCTCAGTTTCTTGGAAGAAAATTTCTCGATACCGGAGCGAAAGTCGTGACGGACGTTGCTAGTGGTATTCCAATCAAAAAGTCTCTAGTGACTAGATCGAAGAGCGCCGGCAAAGAAACCTTATTGTCAGCTGCGGATGTGGTTAGGGAGATGACAGGATCCGGAATTAAAAAGAGGCGGAGGGTGCATCGCAAAGTCACTCGGGTTAAAGCTAAGAAGAGGAAAACATCGTGTCGTTCTTATTCTGATATATTTTCCTAAAGCCTAAGAATATGGCGTTGATGCATCCTAACTCTAGTGGCTGCGTCAATTCCGAATTGGATATTTTCCAAGTCCCGTTAACGCAAACGGGAATTATCAGTGGTGAATGGGTCGAATACTTTCCCATTTCCAGCATCAGCAACAATTCAAACTTAGTTTTCTGCATTAGTGGAAATTCTGAATCCTACACGGATTTGTCCCAAACTCTGCTTCATGTTCAAGTGGATGTGAAAATGGACGATGGATCTTCCCCGAAAGCAGCCGTGATTGCCGCGGATGGTACAGTTACTACGCCGGCGGATAATGTAGCCCCAGTTAATTTGTTTTTGCATAGTCTCTTTCCCGAAGTGCATTTATTTTTAAACGAGAAATCGGTTACCCCTTGCGCTCAAAATTACCCGTACAAAAGTATGATTCAAACTATGTTAACGTTTGGAGACTCTGCAAAAAATAGTCATTTAACAAGCTCATTATTTTATCGCGACACGCCGTGCAAGTTCAACGATTTTGCGAATAACAAGGGTTTCTTGAAGAGAGCTAAGTTCGCCCAAAAAGGAACTATAGATATGATTGGTGCTCTTCATTTAGACATTTGCCAACAACCTCGCTACCTTTTGAACTTGGTGGATTTAAAATTTGTTTTTGGAAAGCCCAATACCGAATTTTGCTTGCATTCTGACGTAAAATGTAAACTGAACATTAAAGCGGCATCGTTATATTTGAGGAAAGTCAAATTGATACCTGAAATCCCGCTTGCACACGCGAAGGTGTTACAAATGTCGAGAGCGAAATATCCAATTACCCGCACGGAAGTTACTTCGTTTTCGATCCCAAAAGGCAACATGAGCGTCGTGCAGGATCATTTATTTAATGGGCAGAAACCGAATAGAGTCGTCATAGGGATGGTCGAACAAAGTGCGTTTTTGGGTGATCTAAAATTGTCACCATATAATTTCCAACCCGTTGATGTGAATCACATTGGTTTGTTCGCCGACGGCAGTAGCGTACCACATAAACCGCTGACGCCAAACTTTGCAGAACATAGCTACATCCAAGCGTACGCTAATTTATTTCTTCAAACGGGTCAGTGGAATATTGACGAAGGAAATCAAATAAGCCGCGACGATTACCCTGGGGGAAACTGTCTTTTTGTCTTTGATTTGACGGCCGATTTAATGAACAATGCCACCCATTTTCATCTCGTTA
The DNA here is from genome assembly GCA_019434445.1 of Phalangium opilio. Taxonomy (NCBI): domain Eukaryota; kingdom Metazoa; phylum Arthropoda; class Arachnida; order Opiliones; family Phalangiidae; genus Phalangium; species Phalangium opilio. The sequence goes on from JAEQBA010001993.1 coordinate 4,704, forward strand.
AAAATGGAAATTTGAGACTAGAAATGAAATTCGCTTCCGCGTTAAAAGAAACCATCGCCGTTATTGTATACGCCGAATTCCAGAGTTTGATTGAAATTGATAAAAACCGAACCGTAATCTTCGACTAGAATGGATACGATACAACTAACGAGAATTTTGGGGAAAGATAAGTTCACCAGAAATTTATTTCGGGGTGTGTTTGCCGCTGACCAACTACCAAAATTTGTGACGACTTTTCCGTCTCTTTATATCGTGAACACCGATACGTCAAACGGTGCTGGTCAGCACTGGGTAGCCTTGTATTTCTCCAGAAATGCCAATACCGAAATGTTCGACTCGTACGGAAATCCACCTGATATGTTTCGTTTTAATGACTTTGTCGAAAGAAATAGTAAAACTGTGACTTTTAACTCGTTACAATTACAAGGAAATCTTAGTAGAACGTGTGGAGGATTTTGTGTGTATTTCGCTCTTAATAGATGTAGGGGTGTTAAAATGTTTAATATCGTGTCTAGATTTTCAAAAAATAAAAATCGAAATGATGAGATGATCAAAGAATTTATGTATTCAAGATATTCAATAAATTTTCAATAAATTATAGTGTTTTTCAAAGTTTATTTACAGAAAAATACATTCTATATTCATATATTTAAAAAAATCGTTAAATATAAGTTCATATTAACAATATTATTTTATTTATTTAAAATGCTGATCCAGTGGTGACCGTGTGATAGGGTACGAATGCCGTCTCCCAAAATATATCTTTTATTATCACAAGGATTGAGAGACATTTTATTTTGGGAGACAGTAAACAGCTGATGTTTCTGACTGACTATCCGCTTCATAGAATTACTCGTAACTCGAGTACTAAAGAGACAGTCCCGATAACTAGAGTGTCGGATAATTTTTTTCACTACTCTTTTACAAACACCTTTCGCGGTTTTTTTCTCCCCCTTTTCGGAGAGGATAGAATACATTTTGGGACGAAGTCCAACGAACTCACGTATAGGAATTCCGTCCATCTCATCTTTCATTTTTCCTACAACCTTTTTGTTTACGTTATTGTAAAGAGGGTGATTCACGGGATATCCCGAGAAATCGAAAAGATGGGATGAATTATGAAAGTCTAAGTAGACGTCGTCCGTTTGTATATTATACGTGAGGCTGTCCGTGTCCGTGAAAAGTAACTGAGCCCTGTCACCGTAGGTCTTTCGCATGTACTCGTAATGAAACTCGTACATAGTTAGTTTCGAAAGATCCAAAACGGTGAATCCAGTGTAAATTGGTCTGTTCAAAGTAAGCGACTTCTTCTTCATATGGATACCCACGAGTTCGTTGTGAAAAATCGTAAATTTTTCAAATGCCGGAGAGGACGCTTTCTTGATGGCTCGCTCGGGTGTTTGTACGAGATGAAAATCTATCCGGTTTCTCAAGTTCTCCATCGTTTTACCTTTTATATATTTATATATTAAATTAGATTGCAACATTTTTTTCTATTTATGTTGCGGTTTGCTTACCAAAACACGAGTTGTTCAAAAGTTTGAAGAAATCTTTTTCAAAACTATTGGTGGCAAGTTTCCGCTTTTCAGTATTAAAATTTATGAAGGGGCGAAGCCAGGGGCTTTGGTCGAAAGATAGTATACGGTGAACTTTCGTGAGTTTAAGTCCTTTCGATACGTAGTATTTCAAATTGCGATAGTGAACTACGTATCGCTCTTTGTTGTAAAGATTGGGAACTAGTTTAGGTAGGGTGTCTTTCTCCGGAAGGTGTAATCGTTGTAGCATCAGTTTGTAATAAGAAGAAAATTGTTCCGTTTTTATTCTTTGAGATTCGGGTGCGAGAGGGTAACAGTTATGTTCGTGATGAAGTTCAGCGGGATATTCTAAGTCAACCTCCAAAATGAAACCGTAAGGAGACTCGTCTGATAGAGAAAGCACGTGTTTATGAGCGTAGTCGAGGAGGTCTTCGACTGGTACCCAAGCGAATCTACTCGTGGGTAGATAATCGACCATGGCGAAACCATAAAGGTTGTTAACGTCGAGGTACATGATGTAATTACTCTCTTTCTTGGGGTCGTAGGTTTCGGGGATGTACGGGTTATTCGCTTCCGCGAAGCGATGGCTAATCATAGACACCCCTCCTCGAATACCACGTTCTATAAACAAGTGCATATCAATATCGAGAAGTAACTCCAACTTCACTTTGGTCATATGAAGCGCGGACTCCCAGGCAAATCCCGGTCCGGTGTATGCATGCGCGCAATCCAGACCGTAGTATTCTACGCACATAGCGCGGAAACTTTCGAATACGTCGGCGAGTTGAAGGGTATCCGCCTGCACGTATAAATCGTGGAGTTCCCCTGTTAATAAACCACCATTAATTTCACTTTTGTTTTAAAAATCTTCCATAGATAATACCTAGATTTTGGATGTTAAAAATGTCCCACACTTGACGAACATTTTCGTAACTCTCGTCCGATATGTGTTCGTCAGTTAGAGCGTTGAAAAAGGCTTCCTTGGGTGGAAGTTCGACCTCTTGAAACTTCTCGACGTTGCTCATATAGTCGTAGGGATAGGTTAATTTTTTCAGTAAATACGGGACTTGATGAGCGGGATAGAAAGAGTTCAAGATGGGAAATTTTTCTCTACCTCCCATGGCCAAATTAGAAATTAAAGTTTCTAGACTAGCGGGCATAAAACGAATTGAGTCGATGAAACGTAAGCGACCGAAAGTGAAACTGATATACGTTTCACTGTTAGATGGGATACACGAAATGTTCTCATCTTTTTGAAGCCCTATCCTTTGCATTATAAGATGGGCATCATAACTGAAAATTTTATATAGTTTATTATAGTTAATATTTAATGTTAAAACAAGAACATACCGTGACAAATTATGCATTATGACAGGAGTAAACTTTCCTACTCGCAACTTTAAATTACAAGAATTGTGCGCGACTCCACGAAAACGCCCTAGTAATTAATATTATTTAATTTTTATTAATATTTACAGTATATTTATGTTCGTATTACCAGAATAATGGCAATGATCTCTGACTCCCGGATCATCCTGTGTAAGGACGTCCTCACACACGTAACAATGAGTCGCTTTACGACATAACTCTTCCTCGGCTGGACTCAGATCCATAGGAATATTTTCCTTTAATAATTCAGTGATATTGTCTCGCTCCATCAACAAACTTTCGAGAAAAATGTCTATGGCATCGGTTCCCCTATATGTTACAGGCGCATTTGGCTTTCCGTCGGGTCCTATTACGACGTAACTGAAACCGCACGCCACGTGCTCAGAAAGTTTGGTTGTTGATGAGATTGAAGAATCTGGGTAACAAGTCTGGATTTTGTCAATTATAGATTCAAAATCCGCATATATGACGTATGGGACCTAAAAATAAATTTATTAAGACTAAGAACTTATGGAAATTCCAAATGACTTCCTACCTTCTGAAGCCAATCAATTTTTTCAAATTTCAAGATGGGTTTTTTGTGTGGCATTTTAACGAGTTGTGGACTGTGCACGTTACAGTTTTTCACGTGTTCTCTATGATTTCGTTCTGAGTTTCTTCCCGCGAAACGATGTAAACAATAACGGCACACGTAAATTTTTCCGTTATGGTTAGTGAAATGACTTAATAGTCGGCTAATATCAGTAATTAGACAAAAATGTTGCTTTTCTTTTGATTTTAAATAAAGTAGGTCTATTTGTCGATCCTCGGGAGCTTTATTTTCGCTGACGTGGAGAGGAAAAACTTCATTTTCGTAACCAAAAACATTGATAGATAGATTGTTTTTATTTTCAAATCTTTTAAGTTTGAGTGGATTTAATTCAAATGGAAAACAAATGTCGGTGCAGTCTAACTCCGTTTCAAAAGCTACGTATTTATTTTGATCATCGCGATGTGATTTTGGAGGTTGAGGATGTAATTTCGCGAGAATACACCACAAGAAACACTTTTGATCATTAGTTTTAATATTTAAGAGTCCTTTTCCGGGATTATTCAGTTCAGGGGGAAGCTCTATATAGGTACCACCAACCAGAGGCATGTATCTAATAATATCCACTTGAAAAAACAAGATACGATCTATGGTCCATCCACTGCCCATATCTTGAAATTCCTCCATCGCCTGTACCATTTGTTTCACACACGAGTCTATTTGGTTGGGTATTAAATGTGATAGTAAGGAAGTTTGAGTTCGGCTTCGGAAATAGGGTAATGCTTCGACTTCCGATCCGTCGTTCAGTTCGCGAACGTATCTCACACGTAAAAAAATGTTCCACTTTATACCCCGCTTCTTACTTAAATGGTTTTCCAAGTATTTAATTAATGATGATTTTATTTTTTTAATTATTAATTCTGGATCCGTTTCACTCGTTTGCGGGGTATATCGCGAACTCACGATGGCGTCTTCGAGAACCGCGACTTCTTCGAGGTTTTGAAGAAAGTCACCCACCTGGTTGTTGATGGCTAAGTCAGGGTCTATGGGTTGTTGGTGAGATGGTCCTGGCGTGGGGGAAACTGGACAACTCCGATGAATGCGCGAATGCTGAATTAGTCTGTACCTTCTGGCAAAACTGTTATTACAGACATGGCAGACATATTTTGTTTTTCTATGTTGTTCACGAACGTGGCGATTTAAAAGGAACTTGAAAGAAAATTCTCTCGAGCATAAAGGGCATGAAAACATATTGTCTAGTTGATCGTCGCGACTGATAATTTGCTAGGTCTGAATCAATCTTATATACGTAATGAATACTCTCCCTAATCCTCTCTCTATATATGTGAAAGACTCGACACCCTCTGTGGTCGTGAAATATGATCTGCGATAAAGTGACGCTCCTTGCTACGTTACTGGAAAAGCTTTAAACACCCTGATCAAAGACTAAAAAATAGGGAAGATGAATGAAAAAAAAACCATTCCAGCTTTTAGACAATTATCTAAAAATTTCTATGTAATAAAGAGATTTTCTAACTGAACTATTTTTATTTAGTAATATGCCTATGGAATTATGATAAAACATTGTTTCAGTGTGTTTAAAGAAATTTTATTTATTAATGTTATTTTTGTTCCTTTGTTTGTTTGTTTACATTTCAAAATTTTATTTATTAATGTTATTTTTGTTTCTTTGTTTGTTTGTTTACATTTCAAAATTATCGAACTCGCCAGCTAAAGTTTTTTGGCAAATTTGCTCTAACGCAAGTAATTTTTCCAAATCATCGTTATAAATATTTTTTTTCAAAGTTTTTTTCTTTGCTTGCTTTTCTGTTGACGTGGCACATCTCTTTTTTCCCTTTTTAGAGGGAACGTCTACTGTTACGGTCTGGGGCGGGATGGCCGGAGATAGTGATGAAGTCGTTGCTGTCGAGGTTGATGGTGTACTTCTTGGTTCCGTCATTGGTGATGATACGGGAGCCAAAATAGATACGGTGGTGGGTATAGGCTGTTGCGAAGTTCCCTTTTTAGAGGGAAAGTCTACTGTTACGGTCTGGGGCGGGATGGCCGGAGATAGTGATGAAGTCGTTGCTGCCGAGGTTGATGGTGTACTTCTTGGTTCCGTCATTGGTGATGATACGGGAGCCAAAATAGATACGGTGGTGGGTATAGGCTGTTGTGAAGTTGGGCTAAAAGCGTTTAAAAATATGGAGGCAAGATGGTCTTCTTCCTCGGTTACTGCCGGGTCTAGCTTCTCCACCTTGGAAATTAAATGAATGAATACACTAGATTGGATTTATTTTTTTCTTAAAATCATACCTTAATAAGTTGGGTTAAGCCACCCAATGACTGCTTTATCTTCCCAATGTTTGGGTGGTAGCAAAGCGAGACTTTGATGGCGCAAGATTCGGGAATAGATTGAATATTAACCCAAAATCCATTATGATACTTCCGAACAATAACCTCGAAGGTTCTGAACGATAAAGCGGGTAGATCTGGGCGTCCAGGTATTTCTCCCAAGGCCGCTGTATACTTTAGTATGGTAACAATCTTGTTTTTATCGAGGGATGTCATGGTAGACTTTAGAGTTGGTTGTGAATATTATTTTCTCGAGTTGGTCTTTTATATTATTCGAAAAATTGGAATTTGTATTGTTTAATATCACACACGAGCTTTGGACGTTAACTTATTAATATGTTTGTAATGGTAATAAGAACTGATCAATTACGTCAGTGATGACCTAAAGGTCAATCGGTCTAGACATTTTCACGGTATTTAAAAATATATAATTAGATACCGAATCAATTTTAAGTGGTTTTGGGGTTAGGATTAGAAACTTTGAAGGATTTTGTTGTCATAGGTGTTTTATAAAAATATCTTCTTTCATCATGTACGTCATAGGTGTTTTATAACAATATATTGTTTCATCATGTACGTCATAGTGACGAATTTTAAATTGATTTTCGGCATATTGAAATTAAAGTATTAGAATCAGATTAAGTTGTTGAGGCACTTTGTAATAAAACCCCTACTTCCATTCCGACAATAGGTTTACGTATTAATTCCTATCTAGAAAGTCCATGTTGTGATATATGAAAAACATATTTGGTTTAAATCAAAATACTTTTATTCGCAAGATAAATATTACACATTCCATAGTTTCATTTGGTTCGCTTTGAATAATGCGCAGTTTTTATTATCAGAGTGATATTTACACTCTATTGAACAGAGATTCGACAAGTCTTTGTACTTGGGGCACCCTAATTCTTCGACGTTTATTATTGTTTTTCCAAAAAGTTCAGAAAGATATACTTGTTTTTCTAGCCCCTTAGTGTAAAGGATTGGTGCTTTCTTCGATATGGACGCGACGATTCCAGATAATTCGTCCAATTCGTATTCACCCTCGTCCCATAGCATCCCGCAAATATGTCTGGAGATCCAGGAGTTTATAGCCTTGTCTTTCACGTTTAACTCGTTGTAGGGGAAAGGTGACCTAAATGTGTAAACATCACTTTCACCCGTTTTAATAACGAGAAACGCCAATTCTTTAAGGACGTATTCGTTGTTGGCTCTCATAAAGTTTGCTTCAACTATGCAGGAGTTTCCTTCCAACCTTAATTTTATAACATACATTTGTAACGACTGCCTCAGAAAAACTTTAATACGATAATCGCTTACATTTTTAGTTGTTTTCCGAGATGTGTTCCAAACCAGATACGAATTAGGAATGAAATTAAATAAGTAGCATCACCCATTATATAATAATTCGTTTTAAAAATCATAGCTTATAGATATACTGTATATCTTCCTTGAAAACATGGAGTATATACCTATCGTAATATTCCATAGGGTATATCCCTCATCCATGGCTGATGTTTCTTCTATCACCCTGTATACCCAACTATCCCCATCTCTTATATCTAACCGTACGCGATTTGTTCAAAGACCGTCAAAATTTATCTTAATTTTCTTCTCTTATAATCCGATGTATCTAATTAAAAAAAACACCACCGCCGCAGACAAATGTCTCGTATGGGTGAAATGCACGCATAAACAATTTATGAAATTCCAAGCCTCGAGTTCTCTCATCGTAACGAAACTAGAGCTCGCTCTCTCCTTGCCTTCCAAGAGAGACGATTCAGACAAATCGAGACGAGATTATACACCCAACGTTATTATTAACCCGTCCCGCTCTGTTCTCTTTTTACCGTGAAACTTACGTACTCTCCGTGCCGTCCAAGGTGCACAAAAAAGCCGCTTAGGAAAAATTCGAGACCGTCGAATTTTCATACCCAATGTTAATTTTCCCATAGGGTATCATACCCCATGTTATCTCTATGGAAAATTCATACCCATCCCGTTCTCTCATTTATATACTACTGCTTTTATCTTAATTTAAAGTTTTACATACTTAGTCTGGCATGCGCTTTTATTGTAATTTAATTTAATGTAATGTTTTCTGGCATGCGCTGTTATTGAAATTTAATTTAATTTAATGTTTTACATGCTTAGTCTGGCATGCGCTTTTATTGTAATTTCATTTAATTTAATATTTTACATGCTTAGTCTGGCATGCGCTTTTATTGTAATTTCATTTAAGTTAATGTTTACATGCGCTTTTATTGTAATTTCATTGTAACGGCGAGAACAGAAAAATACCTCGTTAAAAGACAGATGCACGGCGTCTTAAATAGTCCAAGCTAACGCTACCCAGATTGATAACATTTTAACGCCTTACTCCCAAATAATCTTTGGTATTGTGAATAGTTTTATCTAAAAAATATTTTAGACACCCTACTCAGTCTTTATAGTAGTGCTCGAATTTAGGTTCGTGGTAAATCGCTCCTTTAGGCGGAAGGATCGGATGGATCCGAAGGAGCCACGTTACTGAACTATTTCCCTCCGCGTTAGGGGAATGTCTTTCCTAGGAGCTTAGAGAATATCGTGTAGCTCCCACAGGCGCATGTTACGTACTTTATGTTTAAAGCCTAATCGGCTACTGGTAATATAAATATGGCTACGCGAATTCAGTATTAAGTTGGTTAGTATGCAACGAATACGCCATTAAGCTTGAAGAAAGCAAGTTTATGTTTCAAAATCATATTAATAGAACAAAGTCAGCTGAAAATCTCTAAAATAGCATTTGTGCAGCACCTTTAGAGCTTTTATCCAGAAACCTACAATTAATTTCATGTGTCCTCAAGGCAGGTCGAACTATCAAACACTAAACAACATATTAAACAAGGCATCGGCGGGGCGGTATAAGCTATTTGAAATACGTCACAGGCACCACGTGATGCCATGATACAGAGACTTCCCAGCGTCTCACTCGTTTATATTTGCCTTCGATATAATGTTACCTCTAGTTCCGGTTGAATGCCGTTCCTAAAATAAATGTAGGGAATTGTATCTTTTCTCTCGGCAAGATCTTCTACACTGTCGATCGTGTCCCGTTTGGAAACGAGTAACTCTCCTTTTAGATTTCCTAGATGCGAGGAACCATCCGCCTAAAGCGAGCCGTGTACTAACACGTCTTGATGTCAAGCCTTCACCTATTTGAGAATTTATCAGTAAAGGTTTAAGTACATGTATTTCTCTTAGCGAACAATGAAAAAAAAAGGTTCTCGTGGTTTTTCGCGCACGATCCCTTGGAAGCTCTGAAGTGTAAGAAGGGGGAAGAGATGTCCCATACTAAATAGGCCCACATGGGTACTTAAAGATAATGGCTTGCATATGTTACATATTTCCTTTGTTTCATTTCTAATGCGTTATAAATCACCATTTTGAAGAAAATCAGAGATGAGGAACCATAGCCTCTCGAATAGATTTGCACAAGTGCTTCTGTGAATTCGTCCAAATGTGTCACTTTTCCAACCGATGAAGAGAACGACTGATGAACTAACAAAACTGCTATGAATATGGCCCAAACATTATTTTCCAATCCAGCAAGGGAAAGTTGTTCCGTCGAGTGAGATCTCGAGCGAGAATCCACGGTTGTCAAGATTATCCGGGTGTCCGCTTGAATCGGTGGAGATATGGTTATAAAATCATCTCTTCCTATCCGTTTTCGATGCTAAAACAATTTCTACATTAGGAACGTATTTATTTATACCATGCAAAAAACATCTCCGCTTAGAAAGTTGAAACCTTTTCTCAAAGATGCTTAAGGCCCAATCTGTACACGCGTTTTCGGATAAATGGAGGAAACTTCCTGTCTTTATGACATTTTAGTTACCATTTGCCGTCAGTTTTTAAAAAAGCTCGATAACTAATGAAATTTTTCCGACAGACTGAAGGGCAACGTCGGATGCCTTTATTACTAGTTAAAATTATTTTTCATTTTCTGCATTTTTTAGTATTCCAATATTAAACTTAAAAAGTTATTAAGCCAACTATCACCCCCACAAGTCTTTGTGGGCAAAAAAAAGACAACCACTATAATATAGTAATTACTAGGGATGGCGGTTTTCGGAAAATTCCGAAACCGGTATTTGACGATGTCAAATCCGGAATTTACCGGAATTCCGGAATCTTTTGACACTCCGAAAAATCCCGGAATCAATCCGGTTTTAATTCCGGAACCAAACCGCATTGATTCCGGAATCAATTCGGTTTCAATTCCGTTATCAATACGGTTTCAATTCCGGAATCAAAACGGTTTCAATTCCGGAATCAAAACGGTTTCAATTCCGGAATCAAACCGGCTTCAATTCTGGAATCAAACCGGCTTCAATTTCGGAATCAAAACCAAAATTACACCGACACCAAATCAGGAATTTAACCGATATCAAAACCGGAGCTATTAACATTAACTATATAGCTATAACTTACATTAGCTATATAACTAATCAAGGCAAGGAAAATAAATTTTGTTAAATTATGGACAGACAAATAGGCTAAACACCATTAGCTATTATTGTATATTGTTGAGTTTGTTTCCCACGGTGGAATTTAGAATTTTGTTTTTATTATTTTATCACGAAAGAGAGCCAATCCGCCCCTCTTATACACCGACTTCCTAACAAAATTAAAGTTGAATGTGACGCCACGAATAGCATTACGCCAACCTCCCCCTTGTCACGGACTGTCACAAATTCCGAACCCCCCCTTGTCACGGACTGTCACAAATTCAGAAACTCCCCCCCCCTTTAAGAGTGTGACGCCGTTTATGGAAGGTTTCCATTTGTATTATTTGAAGAGATGAAGATTGAAGACAATAGTGGTGTGTCTTACTCTTGATTCTTGAGTAATGTTGGCTGAAAACATTCCGTATGATCCGGAATTCCGTACAAAGCGGTATTCCGTATGATCCGGAATTCCGTTCAAACCGGTATTCCGTATGATCCGGAATTCCGTACAAACCGGTATCCCGTATGATCCGGAATTCCGTACAAACCGGTATCCCGTATGATCCGGAATTCCGTACAAACCGGTATTCCGTATGATACGGAATTCCGGTTTTCAACTTGGAAAATTCCGTACCGGAATTTTTCGGAAAATTCCGGATATGTTCCGGAATTCCGGAATTTTTGCCATCCCTAGTAATTACATGGTTTTTCAAGATTAGCACTAGCAAAATGAGACAAGAGAATCATCTCGATTTAGAAGAATACTTTAAACATGCAATTTGAATATAATGTTATTGCGGATAGTAATGTCTTCTGTCTTTACTGGTAATAAAATAACATGAACCGTGACAGAACTTGCCCCCAAAGTAATGCCAACGCTGCACAAGATAATTTCCTCATTAAAATGAGCGTTAGGTTTCAAAACATTCAATAATTGTAATACTTTTTCAAGACCAACATGTTCGACTCTATAACTAAAAGGCGTATTAAAAATTTCACTTGTGCTACTCGGCATCAAGCCTATCTTACGTCACGTTTTTTAGGTTAAGTATTACGAACTGGAGCAACCAATAAAAATCTCACACTCGAAAACGAATATTTCCCGCTCAAAAATTCATCCAAATGATTTTTCCCGAGATTCTTCTCCTAAAAATATTAACATTGCAATTTTACGCGTTAATTTACTTTAAATTTTTTGTATTTAAAAACTCACAAATCCCAGGCTAAACTTGAAGATAAAATTGTTAGTCGAATTTAACATATTGAACTGAAACTAGTAGCTTTTAACGTCGAGAACATCTCGTAGTGAAATGTATCATTCGATGAGCTGTATTTTTTTCCGTGCCTAAGTTTCTGTGTTTGGCGAAACAAGAATATATTGAGTTCCAATGTAATGATCCATGATATCAAGATAAACTCTGCATGGGAGGAGTTCAAATAATTAACCTGGAAACTCCTAATGATATGAAAGAGGAAACTCTCGAGTTACGGTGCTCAAACATGAAACCCATTACAACTCCGAATCAGCTATATACAATATTAACTTGGATCTTAGGGGCTGCTCACTTCTATGTTTAACAAATCTGGTAAAGTCTCTATATTCTTAACAGAATGCTTTAATTTTGATAATATCGCAATTAAATATTTTCATTAAATATACAACATTTAGGAATATCATATCGATGACGAGCAACAACTTCGAGAAGATGCGTAAGTGTTCGAAATAACGCCAAAAACTCTTAATAGGTGGCATTAGAAACTTTTTACAAACTTCAATGGAAGAAAATGCTGTTTACATGGCTTAAATGGAGAGTTTCATACTTAAAGGGAGCTATATATTATTTTCTTATGGTCTCGTGATATATCCCTTTAATCAGGCGTTAGTTTCAATATCAGGAATAAAATAATTTTAAACAACGAGAACGAAGGAATTTTTTTTCCTTTAAATACGTATTTTCGAGCATTTCATCAGAAAGGTCTGATTTGCATATCAAAGGAAAGTGTGTTTCAGAATGCATCAGATGTTCAGCATATTTTACGTTGTGGTAATTGAAACATTTCAATGTATCTCCATTCTGAACAGTGCCTCTTTTAAATAAACTTTTGTGATTTATTGAATTGAATTGAAATGAGTTTATTTTTAAATAATGCATTTAATCTAAATAAATATAATAGAGCAGCCACATACATTACATTATAATATTCCTTAACTTTTATAGGCTTTCCCTGACTAACTAGTCTTTTTATCACTTGCCAATTTTCCCATTTTTAATTTTAGAAAATATAGATGTTGTGTTTAAAAATGACTTGAAACGTGTACTTTATTCAATAGTACGTACAACTATAGGAAAATTACAATGTTTTATGAAATTATTGCATTTTTCCCTGACTTTCTTAATAGTTTAACAATTATTTGAAAATTAACACCCATTTTTAAAATCCCTGACTTTCCAGATTTTCTAGGATTTGCAAACCCTTTAAACTCTTAGCCTGTAACATTACATAAGATAATTATTTGCCAGGAGAAAGCGACATTATTCCTAGTTATTTATCCAAAGTCCTAACAGTTCTAGACACTATAGATGCCAAACAAACGACATCCTTTTAAAAATGTAACTAATTATTTGCGTGTTAAGTAAAAATGAAATTAATGATAATTTAATAATTTCACAGAGACCGTAAAAGGTGAGAACAACACAAATTAAAAACTAAGTTTAGCAATACCCAATACCAAGAATCTAATTTCATAAAATATCATATTAATGGTGACTCTTTCTTCAAGGACTTGGTAATAAATTAAATAAAAGAATCTCGATAAACATTGATAATGCGGACACCCCGAATCCATACATCAAGATTTTGAACGCCGGAAATAAGTAGACCATCTTCAGTTCTTCAGCAGTTTCGACTGGCGATTCGAGTAACATAAAGTTCTTGTAAATCATGTTGTTATGATTGAACAACAAGCCATATTGATCAGTTTCGACGAATCTTACCACCCTGAAATATTTTTGGAATAAACATGTATATTACACTTTGTTTTGTCATCTCACAAATAGTCAATTTGCTGTCGAATTTCAGCCGGCAGACCCTTGCTGAAAAACATGTAAAGATAACGTGGAAAATATTGTTCTTTCGATATATAGACCCATCTTTTTAGCTTTTTCAAAACCGGTTCTAAGTATTGTATTCGGTTATGGTAGTTGTGTATTCCCTCAAACAAAACACATTTTTTCTCTTGCGCTATGCACATAACCATTTCTTCTGTACTTTTGAAATACACTCCTCTGTCGTCCATAATTTCTTTCAATAGTTTGTAGTAAGGCGGAGAGCTACCGGGTCGCTAAGCAAGAGAAATATGTTTAAAATATTTGTTATAGTTCAAACGTCTTAAAACTTAGCTTGAAGTAGCAAGTTTATGTTTCAAAATCATATTAATAGAACAAACTCAGCCTAAAAATCTCTAAAATAGCATATGCGCAGCACCTTTAGAGCTTTTATCCAGAAACCTACAATTAATTTTATGTGTCCCCAAGGCAGGTCGAACTATCAAACATTAAACAACATTCTAAACAAGGCATCGGCGGGTCGGTATAAAATATTTGAAATACGTCACAGGCACCACGTTAAGCCAAGAGAGACTTCCCAGCGTCTCACTCGTTTCTATTTGCCTTCGATATAATGTTACCTCTAGTTCCGGTTGAATCCCGTTCAAAAAATAAATGTAGGGAATTGTATCTTTTCTCTCGGCAAGATCTTCTACACTGTCGATCGTGTCCCGTTTGGAAACGAGTAACTCTCCTTTTAGATTTCCTGAATATGATTTCGTCAAGACGCTAGATGCGAGGAACCATCCGCCTAAAGCGAGCCGTGTACTAACACGTCTTGATGTCAAGCCTTCACCTATTTGAGAATTTATCAGTAAAGGTTTAAGTACATGTATTTCTCTTAGCGAACAATGAAAAAAAAGGTTCTCGTATTTTTTTCGCGCACGATCCCTTGGAAGCTCTGAAGTATAAGAAGGGGGAAGAGATGTCCCATACTAAATAGGCCCACATGGGTACTTAAAGATAATGACTTGCATATGTTACATATTTCCTTTGTTTCATTTCTAATGCGTTATAAATCACCATTTTGAAGAAAATCAGAGATGAGGAACCATAGCCTCTCGAATAGATTTGCACAAGTGCTTCTGTGAATTCGTCCAAATGTGTCACTTTTCCAACCGATGAAGAGAACGAGGGATAGAACTAACAAAACTGCTATGAATATGGCCCAAACATTATTTTCAAATCCAGCAAGGGATAGTTGTTCCGTCGAGTGAGATCTCGAGCGAGAATCCACGGTTGTCAAGATAATCCGGGTGTCCGCTTGAATCGGTGGAGAGATATGATAAGTATTTAACGTTAAATCCGTTATGTGGTTGAAATGGTATCCAGCGTGGAAAAACTAAAATTTAGAATAAGGTAAAAGTTTGGTTGTAAAATCTGCTCTTCCTATCCGTTTTCGATGCTAAAACAATTTCTTCAAGTGGAACGTATTTATTTTCTCAAAGATGCTTAAGGCCCAATCTATACACGCGTTTTCGGATAAATGGAGGAAACTTCCTGTCGTCTTATAGACGATCTTTATGACTTTTATAGTTACGATTTTCTGTCTTTTTTTAAAGAGGCTCGAAAACTAGTAAAATTGTTCCGACAGGCTGAAGGGCAACTTCGGATTCTATATTACTAATTAAACATATTTTTAATTTTATGCAATTTTTAATATTCCAAAATTAAACTTAAAAAGTGATTATGTCAACTATCACCCCCACAAGTCTTTGTGGGGCAAAAAAACCACCACTTTAATATCGTAATTACATGGTTTTTCAAGATTAGCACTGGCAAAATGAGACAAGAGAATCATCTCGATTTAGAATAATACTTTAAGCATGCAATTTAAATATAATGTTATTGCGTATAGTTCTGTCTTCTGTCTATACTGGTAATAAAATAACCTGAACAGTGCCAGAACTTACCCCCAAAATAATGCCAGCGGCGCACAAGCTAATTTCCTCCTTAAAATGAGCGTTAGGTTTCAAAACATTCAACATATGTACTACGTTTTCAAGACCAACATGTTGGACTCTATAATTAAAAGACGTATTGAAAATTTCACTTGCACTACTCGGCATCAAGCCTATCTTACGTCACGTTTTTTAGGTTAAGTATTACGAACTGTAGCAGCCAATAAAATCTCACACTCGAAAACGAGTATTTCCCGCTCAAAAATTCCTCCAAATGATTTTTCCCGAGATTCTTTTCCTAAAAATATTAACATTGCAATTTTACGCGTTAATTTACTTTAAATTTTTTGTATTTAAAAACTCACAAAACCCAGGCTAAACTTGAAGATAAAATTGTTAGTAGAATTTAACATATTGAACTGAAACTAGAAGCTTTTAACGTCGACAACATCTGGTAGTGAAATGTAACATTCGAAGAGCTGTATTTTTCTCCGTGCCTAAGTTTCTGTGTTTAGTGAAACAAGAATATATTGCGTTACAAGGTAATGATCCATGATATCAAGATAAACTCTGCATGGGAGGAGTTCAAATAATTAACCTGGAAACTCCTAATGATATGAAAGAGGAAACTCTCGAGTTACGGTGCTCAAACATGAAACCCATTACAACTCCGAATCAGCTATATACAATATTAACTTGGATCTTAGGGGCTGCTCACTTCTATGTTTAACAAATCTGGTAAAGTCTCTATATTCTTAACAGACTGCTTCAATGTTGATAATATCGCAATTAAATATTTTCATTAAATATACAACATTTAGGAATAATTTTGTACGAAACGTTTAGATACTAAGTAAATACTTCAAATCACAATTTTTTTCATACCTCGGTTATTTTGAATATATCGATCACTTTTATCCAGTCATTCACTGATCAAAGTATTTCCGAAACCCGTTCCAATATTCCACTCATGTATATGCCAGTTGATCTTAAATACAAAATGTTCCTTAAGAAATCTCTTTTTAATTAGAAAATGTCAGTCAGATCACAAAACTAACACGATAAGTGCTTGAAACTTGTGTTAATAAAAATGGTTCACCGAGTTAAAAGCACTTCAACTAAATCTATTGATTAACAATAAATTGTTTATATAATGCAATATGAAATCGTTTTCAAAATGCCTTCAGTCATAGCACTAAAATGTGTCCAAGTATTAGTATTCCGATCGAGTCAAGCAGCTTTATTGGTTGGTAACGTCTTCCATAACATTATTATTTGTACAATTATGAGCCGAGAGCAGCAAGGGTTTTCTGCTGAATTGTAAGGATCTTGATTATATTATTTACTACTTGTTATGATTGATTAAACCGTATTTAAATGAATAATATGATTATCTAGATATAATCATTTTTCTCTAAAAATTAACGTACGTGTACCATAACACGAAGTGATCTGCTCCTCGATCGTAGTGTTTTAGATATAACTTTTCGGATTATAAATCATCATTATATTTTATGCTTGAGTTCGGCGTTCCACGATTTTAACCAATAGCAAAGTAAACTCGAAATATACATAAATGAAGAGGATACTATTAATATGTTTAAATAAGCTTCATATGCCAAACAGTAATATACGAGGCTTAATAAAACTTTCACGAAAGTACATATTCCAGTCATTAATTTTTTAGAATCGTACGGTCAAAGGTAAAATAAAGATGAGTGATTAGTTTCAGAACATATTCGGGTTGAAAAACTAAAATCAAGTTAGTCAACTTAACCTTAACATGAAAGTAATTATTAAAAGTGATGTGAAAGTCTATTCACATTATATGCATGACACAATTCGTTCTGACCCCTCGATTAGAGGAAACTTTCAGGTAGGGCACCGAGTTTTATGGTTAAACGTTTATAAAGAAGTTATACCCAAAAGTAAAGTAAATAATCTGGTTACATAATACACCAGGATAAATCAGATTGTAAGCCATCTCCGAAGCCATATCGTTTATTCGAAACTGCAAAGTTTCAATTATTCATTTGCTGTTGAAGTTGATTTCATACTGAAACACATGTGTTTTCTGGGAATCGCATTCATTATTTTTTCATCCGTTCATTGCAGCCACAGAAGAACGTAGCTTACGCTATAACCTATAGTTTTTTCACTGCAGTTATGTCACTATATTTCACAAAAGGTAATATCGGTTTTTTTCTTAAGCGTAATTTCATGAACTTTTTCTTTCAGCTATTATTTGACCATTAGAAGTTAGGAATGTATGGCAGCACCATTAGTCCAGTGCAATTAGACGAAAAATGGCATTGACGTAGAACAAATTAGGGACAAGCAAATCGCGACGGAAATGCAAAGTACTAGTGGTTCTTCTTAAAAAATTTTGCGGACTTCCGGTTGGGGGAAGGCACTTAAAAATGGCCGCCATTTTGAAATTATCGGTTTTTCGGGTTTAACTCCGAACTCGTTGCTCATATCAAAAAATGTGTTCCAACTTTAAAGATGGGGAATATAAAACTCTATCTAATGGTATATGAATTGATGTCCTGCGAATACCCATTCGAAAGATAGACCGATTTTTGTGATACGCCATTTTGAATTTTCGATTTTACCTGCAAATCTTCTTTTGAAATTTGGAAAAGAACATGCGACATATATGGGAAAAGAAATGATACTCTTTATTTTATTTATATTTCATCAAAAATATCATTTTCATCTTCGGACAAGTCTTTATATGCATTTAAACAAGAAACCCCATTGCACTCCCCGCACATCGCAGAGCATTTCAAGTCGAATTTTCGACACGAACATGCTTTGCCACAGTTTGTGGCCTTACAACCGCAAAAAATTAGTTTTAATATGCTTGCGGGTGCTGGTGAGTTTTCAAAACAAATGGGTACTAGTTCATTGCTTTTATTTAGTTCCCATCCCCATTCTTTGGGATTTAGTGTATTACCCAACCATTCTTGCGTTTGTAGGTATACTCTTAAAATGTGTTGCTGAGCAGCTGATGTCGTCGGAGGTAGGGAAGCCAGTTCGAAGTTAGACTTCAATATTTGTTTGGTATCTACCTTGTTGTATTGCAAGTATCTTTGCTTGTTTAGTGTCTTGGTCTTCGGTGCCGCCCCATACAATTTTAGAAAAAGGTCTTCGCCAATTTGCTTCAGATCTTCCATATTTGCATTTTTATCATTGAAAGCCAAGCATCGTTCAACTAGATCAGAATTACTTTTAAGTAGTTTCAAAATTTGCAGTTTTCCTTTCTTATAAATTGCCGAAGTAGTATCGCAACCAGAGAATGCGTGAAGAAACGGATATATTTCGGCTAGTCCTCCAAGTTTGCAACGAAGCTCATATATGTCGGTGACTCTATCAGCTTTGGAATTTTTTCCTGGTCGTTTCATGAAAAAATGGTTCTCTGTTGCATGGTATACCAGAAGTACCATTATGTCAGTATCATCTGCCACCACAAATACCAAGTTTTCACGAGTCTTGCATTTTAGTGATGTTGACACTATGACCGTGTCTGCATCAGACTTGGCTTGAACCACGGATATGTTTGCTGAAATCATCTTACGAGATAAGTTTGCAATAAAGGATTTCTTGTTCTGAATATTGGCTAAGAAGTCCGATTGATTAACAGTGTTAATCATATCATCTTGAATTATGACTACTGGTGATTTCTTGGTTGCTCTTCTTGTTTGTTCTTGACATTTTGTACTAAGATTATTTTCTTCATAACCGTTAAAAACCACTGTGCTATTTTCTCCGTAGTGGTATGTCACGTATCTAACATACTGACTGTAAATTTCGCCATAAGTTGAGGGTCTTTGCCAAACAACTTTATGCAGTAGGTGTCCACCGTCTACAACGCAGCAGATTTGTTCACCTTTAGGAAGCAATGAACTAGATTTTTCAATTTTGTCAACTTCCTTTAAGAGGTTTGATTTTATCCCTTTTCTTAAGAAGCCATCTACAAAAAGAGATGGTGGGTAAGATGCTAGTTCGAATTCAAAGCAATGTTCGAGATCATCTGGGGATTTACTGGTACACAAAATCCGGTTATACAGTTGTAGAGGATTTATCGGTACTAGATCATTTTTAATCTTTATGGTTTTGCTGTTGGTTATGTTAAGAGTTTTCACTCGATCCAATCTACGAAACTTGACGTCCGCCATTTTTTCCCCCAAGGCATTTTGCATCAATTTGTCACCCACCTCTTTAGCCATGTCGCAATTAATTTCGTCTTCAGCAACTCGTCCGCTTGACAGAGAAACAAGTTTCGGTCCGAGTTCTTTATTAAACGGAGAATAGTCTTCAAACCAGTTCTCAAACCGCTCCAGATCTTTTTGGTCACGAAGACGCCGGGAACTTCTTAGATCTACGTGCTGCTCGCTTGTAGATGCTATAACACCAGTGAACCTCTCCAAAGCATTGCTTACATCGGAACAATGGGGCATTGTTGTTACCCATTTAGCAAGTGAAGAATTGCTTAACCCTCTACCTTGAGTAAGTCCACCAGATGTTTTCATGGAACGCATGAGATTTTGTTCAATAATCATATCGGTCCAAGTTCCCGACCAAAGGTTTTCTGTTCGGCGAATTGTAAACATACCTTGTTTAGAAAACTTTTCATAGTCACTTGGAGTCATGTCACGTTTCAGTTTTTCCATTTGGTTGAGGTAAATTAGAGATGACTTAGCATAATTCAGGTGACCGCTTGCCCAAAAATAAGGAACCATTTCCGAAACACAGAAGAGATGCATGTCCCAGTTTCCACTTCTCTCAGCGTGAATAAACAGCTTGACAATTTCCACCATGTACCAAAACTGTTTCCACAACCTTCCAGTTCTGCTTTCTTCAGCACATTTAGCTAATTCGGATTCAAATTTATAATGGATCTTTCTTAGGACTTCATTTTCTGCATTTTCGACAATGGGATTCGCGTATATTAATTGCAATTCTTCTAGTGACAGGTCTTCTAATCCACATTGCTTCAGTATTAATAAGTCAAAGCATGTTGCGTTAGAAAATTAGCCCTGATAGATCTTGAGTAGGCGTGACCACTAAGCATGTGTACCACAGTATTTTTGGCGTAAACCTTTTGCCATAGCTCTTCAAGGCCACTGGAACCCATTACATAGCCAATTGAGCCCAGAAAAGACATAACTGTATGAAAGCCGCCAAGGCGAACGATAACTCCAACAATTGGGTCATTCTTTTCTACCGATTCAACTACTTCAACGGCTTTAAAAAATAATGGCTGATCAAAGGTAACCAAACAATGGTTTTGGTTTTGTTTTTGACACATTTTCTTGGCGTAGCTAAGGGCAGTGTAAATGGTGTTTACGTTTCCTGGATCCAAGTTTATAAATGGTAAGGCGAGGATCCTAGTCGTAGAGAATTCAGAAGCAGGAGCGGCGATGCTCATATATCCATTCCAAGATACAGTGCCGTCTTTGCTAAAATACTTTCCAGAAGCCCATAATGTATTGATGTATCTGGTGCTCTTAACTATTTCAGTGCATTCCAAACTAAATTCTGAGGCATTTACTCGAATCTCCCCAATTGCATTTGAAGAGGTCCTTTTAAAAGCCTTAACAGGCATGTTTCCAAACTTTCCAATTTCTGTAGCGCTAAATGGACTTTTCGGTCTTGGAATTTCTTGCTTCACTTGGGCAGATTGTTCTGGAGTAACACAAACCACTCCTCCCATGGAGTGAAAAGTGTCGTGCCCATCCAGGGTTCGGATATTGAAGTCAGCATTATCGAATATAAATTGTATGAAAGCTTCTTTTTCATATGTGATTTGTGAGTGAATGACAGCGGCGGATTCAAATTTCAATGCTTCTTTATATGAAGCGCAAAACCCAAGTTTCGATAGAATGTCTATCAAATGTTTCGAAGCGAATCTTCTGTGAAGGTGAATGGATAAACCGACAAGAACTGGCGAGACGTAAGACCGTGCTCTTACAACTGACATTATTGAGTTTGACAAGGCTGTTGCTTTAACAATCTTTGACTTATCACTATCATTGATGCCTAATAATGTCCTCATCAGGATTTCCAAAGTTTTTGGGATGTCATTCTTACCGCCAGTAGTGATATCGTTGTAGGATGGATAAGTATCACATTTGCAAACCCTCAAACGTATATCTTCACGCACTATTTTAGCAGCTGATTCGACAATTCTTTTCCGTTCCTCTGTTTCGTTTTCGTTTCTATCTTTGTACCATTCTTTATTAATTGCTTTTTCCATGGTGCCTTTGAAACACAAAATATTATTTTCGCCAATGTTTTCTGTAATAGCAATGTTGTCTCCAAAGAAAGCTTTTAATCGGCTCTTAAGGTGCTTGAAAGTCCAAATTTCGTCGTCTATATAAACAGTGATGTATATGTCTATATTTTTATACGTTTAAATTTATTATTAAGAAAACAAGATTTAAATACCATTGGTAATGTAGGACTTCATTTCTTGTTGTAATTCTTTTATGGAAAACTGACATCTATCCTTTGAATTTAAAAGAAAAGAACAAAGCTTGTGGAACGCTTTCTCTCTAACATCACATTTTGGTCTTCCCGGTGCATGTTTTGAAGGTGCTTTAAAAAATTGCTTGTAACATTTAACGTGGTACCTAGCTTCAGCCGCTACCAAGTCGATGCATGAAATAGATCGTCTATGAACTTCGTTTCCCCATTCATCACCTCGTTCTTTGCATTTATTTTCAATTGAAGATTTAATTTCAAGAGTAGAAACCAGACGTATGAAACTACTTCTTTCTTTCTTTCCCAATTGCAATTTCTTCGCGCAAAAGATACAATCTTCTTTAAAGTTAAAATCAGGCGTAAGAGTTCTAGTTTCTGCTGCTGTAGCAGAAGTTGATGGTTCACTCCTGTTTTTTAAATATCTCTCTATACTGTCCTTTCTAGTATAGTTAACACGACATTTCTGATGCACTAATAGTGACTCCAGTTGGCCTAAAACGTCATCAAATTTTTCGTCACCCCGAGCAACACTCGCGTTAATAATCGTCTGTATTCCTTTTTTTCACAATAACTGTTTTTTCGCTTGATAATGGTGCGGCACAAATAACACACGTTTCGTTATCCATACTAATGCTATTCGCGTAAGTAAAACTTATAGTCCCTGAACAAATTTAAGATATTTTAGCGCACAAATAGCAACGCTGCATCTTGGATTCGTATTCCTGATCGAACTGAAAAATTTCTTGGGAACCAGAGGGTGAGTGTTTAAACTATAAACACAGAAAATCCATAATAGTAGCTATATAATAAAAGGCTATGTTAGACGGTGAAGTTTGAGCGGGACGTTTACATAGGAAGTTTCAAAATACATTAACAAGTAATAAAACTCGGAAAGAGGCAATACTCATAGTCGAAAATCCCCTTTTTGTGAACATTTTCCTGGCGGGGTTATCTGCCATTGGAAACACTGGAGCGTCCTCAAAGGATGGCCACCATTCAAAGTGGAAGTTGGACTTCGCCGCATTCTATCGACTAGAACTATAACTGCTAGAGGGCATTATAAAATAAAACGGGCAATGGCTTTGCAGACCCTTTTATTTTTTAACATCTACGTGTCGAAAATTCGACTTGAAATGCTCTGCGATGTGCGGGGAGTGCAATGGGGTTTCTTGTTTAAATGCTTATAAAGACTTGTCCGAAGATGAAAATGATATTTTTGATGAAATATAAATAAAATAAAGAGTATCATTTCTTTTCCCATATATGTCGCATGTTATTTTCCAAATTTCAAAAGAAGATTTGCAGGTAACATCGAAAATTCAAAATGGCGTATCACAAAAATCGGTCTATCTTTCGAATGGGTATTTGTAGGACATCAATTCATATACCATTAGATAGAGTTTTATATTCTCCATCCTTAATGTTGGAACACATTTTTTGATATGAGCAACGAGTTCGGCGTTAAACCCGAAAAACCGAAAATTTCAAAATGGCGGCCATTTTTAAGTGCCTTCCCCCAACCGGAAGTCCGGAAAATTTTTTTCCCTTAACAAGAACCACTAGTACTTTGCATTTCCGTCGCGATTTGCTTGTCCCTAATTTGTTCTAGGTCCAACTCTAATTGCACTGGGCTAAAATAGCCTTTACTAAATTTGCATTAGCTTGTACTAGTTGAGGTAGGGCATTTGCTATTTCCGTGATACTATTCACCATGGCCTGAAATAGGGGGAGTAAATGATTTCCTACATCCTCAGCGGATGTATTTGGACCAAATCGGAAAGTACTAGGTGGAATTGGAGGGATATTCCATGAAGTTCCAGTTGAGGAAGGTTGGCTAGGATCAGTCCCTGTAGGCCTAGGAGGGGAAGTATTCTCCTCCACATTAGGATTACGTCGTGATCCAGTCTTAGACTGTAAAGTACTGAAAAAGCGAACTTTTGGCCTAACACTAAGTACTTCTGTATCGGAACCTGAAGGATTATTCCCAGCAGAGAAAGGGATAGTTAAAAGGGTAGAAGACCCCGGAGGAGGAGGAATGCCTCTCATCGGAAAGAGTTGATAGGGAGTTTCTCCCTAGGCTAAAGGGTTTAAGTAGGAAACAATAGTCTTGTCTTCCTTTTTCTTTCTTGTTAAGTCCTCCATGTAAAGCAGGTTGTTGAAAGAAGCTGCAAGATCTTCCTCCCATTCTACCGGTAGTAAGGAATCAAACTCCTCCTCTTCCGAATCTTCTTCATTATTGAAAGACGGTTGATCGCCGTCGTCTTCTTCCTTCTGGGTCGATCTCCATTTTTGGTAATCCATAGGGTTTTGACCGTGGGCCATTATTATAGGGTTTATCAATTATGACAACAATACTACTTTTAATTAATTACAGTCAATGATTAAGTTGGATTAAGTGAATGATAATTAATTGGCTAAATCAGCGTAATTAATCACCTACAGAACCGAGGCTAAATATCCCGCGTGAAGGGCGTTGCAATCTCACCGGTAACAACAACAATGTTTAGGGACAAAACCGAGGCTTAAGGCCTAACATGTTTCGAGTCTTTCGAGCCCCACGTTGGGCGCCATTTATGTAACCCTCAATAGAATATTTAAACGAAAGGGAATATCTTCCCGAGGGCCATAAAATAAAATAAGGACAACTTACAGTTTAATCCAAATTCAACAACAATTTTATTTCAGTTAACTGATATAGGGATAAACCCGTAACCCAACTGGTATACAAAAGTCGATCCGTCTTAGTAGAAATCATAAACAGAACTTATTAGCAAAACTAAATTATCCTAGATCACATGTGTGGAATGGGGAGTGGCTTCTGACATGGAGGCTAGATATGCCCTGCCAGAACAAAGGAAAGGAAGCTCCAAGAATTCTGGCAGCCATGTTACAACATGCTAGCTATTTTTCCTAATATTGAACCCTCATTACCAAAGCCATTTTTGCAGCTTTTCGCCTGTATTAACTGAGATTTTATCCCTGACTTTAAATTAAGGGCCATTTTCAATCAATGTTTTACAAGCTCTTTGCTTTTGGCCTTTTCTTTCGAACTTTTGACGCGTTTTCGAACACAAATGAAAATCGAAATCGAAAAGCCGCAACTCGGATCGTTTTCAAACAAGCATCAAATGAATAAAATTGACTGAAGAGTGCGTAACTCAATTACTTTCACTTTGAGCGGTTAAAACATAAAGAAAATGAGAAACAAATGTCTTAACTCTTTTAGATATCCGCTTCTCGAACTGAATTTGAAGCTTGTTTGAAAACCATCTACATTTTGTGTTCCTGCCTTTGACTGAACATTACTTTAGACGCAAAGACTTATTTTCTTATCAAAAAAGTCTTGATTGAAAACGGGCCTTTAGAAATGAACATTTTAACTTCATGGCGTCGTAACGCTGTCGAGTTTCGATTTCTCAAATGTGCGTGCAAAACAAAGTGGACTTTTAAATGACTTTTATAACACTCCGTGATTGCTTCTCGCGTATGGCATCATTTCAAACAGTAATTATTCCAACTTGGCGTCGAGGGGCCAGCCACTCGGAGTAATCAGTGAATAAGTCTGCACCCCCTTTTTTTACAAAAATTATAGCGCCTAATCTTTTAAAGCTTACTCTTGGCAGCGCTGGAATTATAACGCGCTATGCTTTAATAGGTGGAGCGGTAATCTGAGAGTGATGAGCTCCTCGTTTGGTGCTGTTAATGCAAGTCTGTTTTCGTAACTAGAAATGAACGTTTTAACTAACTGGTGTCGAAACACTATTAAGGATAATGTCAACAGCAAAATGAGCAGTTTTAATTCGACTCTTCGGTCGATTCCAGCGGTAATACTCGTTTTGACTTCTCGTGGTGAGGACACGCTGTAGATTCGATCATTTTGCGTATTCAAGTTTAGCAGAAATTTGTTCTTTGACAAGGGGCTTCTATTTGCTTAAAATATGGAAGAAGAGATCTATAACGTAAGCGTATTCAGTTACTCTGTAAAGGTAAGTTATCAGTATCTGCAAACATTTTAGTTGTGAATATTGTACAGATAGTGTTCGTTGTGACGTTAACTTGACGCTGTAAGATTGTCGAAATAGTCGATAATTGCCTCGGAGTTTTTTGAGTTTGAAGAAATTGCGCATTGAGATTCCGCGTTCCAGACTATAGTTGTGAACTTTATGATAGCTTATTAAATTTAATCCTCTTACTTGAAAGAAATTTAAAATTTTTAAAATAAACTTTAATTGCGTAATAAATTTTCATTTTCTAGCCGCTTTGGGATTTACCTAAATACTCTGTCCAAAGAGTGGTTTATTACGTATTTGAAAATAATAAACATCTCCGGTAAAGTATGCCAGGTAACCGTTAACCAAGAGCAACAACAGGTGGAGTACAATTCTCAGCTGTTAATAATTGCCTTGAATGCTTGTCTAAGCAGAAACGTATTTAATCTTGTCCGCACACTCTGAAAAATTACCGTAAAATTTACGGTCAAATTTGCTTCAGAAAACAAGTCAAAGCACGCCTGGCCAAAACGAAATTCACTGCATATTTAAGTCTATGATTAAATGCTTTTAATTATTTTTGAATAATTGCCATTAAATTAACGGTTTGTTGCTTATGAAATTTAAGGTTACGTCTTCTCCAAAATAAACAGTTATCACGCACTCATGATTTATAATGGCTGTGCTGCTGTTATTTATTATAGTTGTCGTTGACCCTTCAAACGGTTGTTGTAATCGGTTTTTAGCTACGAGTGTGAAAGACATTTCAGATTATGATCTGTGAGTGTGTATGTTTGTGGATTGTGTATGGAGGCTGGATAGACGAAAAGAACTTAAAGTACCCCAACTGTTGGGTAATCTCGAATATTACCTTAGCGAAAGAGATACCGCGAATAATGTATTACATTAGCTCATACGAAGCTAACACGCCCTTCCCACCCCCAACCACACGTAGCTAATACGGAAATTGTATTTGCGTGACTTGTCTTCATTTTTTACCCTCACTTGTAAAAAAACATTTCGACGTTATCTCTACGGGAAAATCTAGTGTTTCTCACCAAAAAGTCGGATTCATTTTATGGATTCTAAAACCACCCTTAGCAAACTTGATTTTCGATGAAATTTGTATTATATTGAAATTTGGTCAAGGTTTATAGTTTGGTACTCCCGCATGGTTTTGTTCTTGGTGTTGTAAAAGTCGTTATCCTAATTGAGTTTTTATTTTAAGGTATATACACGTGAATGATAGTAATGAAGAGAAAATCATGAAGGTTTGTCACTATAAATAAAACATTTTAGCCCTAAGTTTAAAATAAGTGCCCCACCCTTGGTTTCATTGTGCACTATTCAAGTTGCCGAGCAAGCCTAATCCAGATAAGAGAGGAAAATTTGTAAATTTTTGCATCTCCCGCTGTCTTTAACTTCCGGCAAATCTCGCTACGATAAAATGTAACCAGAGCGCGCTATTGATGTCAAAATTGCAACAAGCAACGCCTTGACTAAAAAACTTAAGTCCACCGACTGCACTAGAGCACTCTAAGCGCACTCTGGGCCAGTTTTCGTCCGTCACTGGGAACACGTGTGCAACACTCGCCCAGAGTCGCGTTTTCCACTGATCTCAAAAACTGCCAGAGAATTGCTCTTTCTTGCTCTGAAAAATTCGACCGAGCGACGGTCTTCGAGTGTTTTTACGTTCTTTTAAACTAGTTCGGTTTCTTTCACGCTTAACTAATTATAATGGCTGGCTCTTTCGAGTGTTAATTAAGAATGAGAAACATATTTGTTCATGCAACTAAGGTTTATTGTAGCCTGCTTTGACTAGTTCGTTAGCGACCTCTAGCGATGAGTAATACAAAACAATTTGACCCGCAATTTTAAATAAGTCAAATACGTAACAAGGGTGACGTAGTAGCGTGTTAGATGGTGTTCCTCTGACGAAACGTTCTCCGCGAAAACTCTAGTAAGTTAAATCTTCTCAACCTGCAGATCACAATCTAGTTTTCTTGGCAAGACCTATTTAAAACGGATGGTCGAGCTTTGCTCGGAAATTCAGAGTAAAAATGGTCGAGAATACATTTCAGGCAACATGAAAATCGCTTAAAAGCGAGGCCTTATTTTTCTTTAACCTTTTTTTATTTCACTGTATTATTTTAAAGCGAATGATTTCAACTTGTTTCAACCCTTCATGCTCCCATTAAGGGCCAACTACAAACTGTTTTTTTCATACGCATTTCCAGAAAGTGGACCTGGTAGCAAATCAAATCAGTTACGAATATGCAATGCGAGATAGTAATTTGTCAACATTGATGGTGCCATTCACGTACGCCCATCAAAGATTACTGTCTACCAAAAATGTGACGTTCAACGCTGCTCCAGTCGTAGCCTTCAACGATTTAAAAACTATTTCCATAGGTGTAAGTATAGAGAGTACGACGTAAATAACCGTACTGTCTAGTACCTTTAAAGGTAATTTTCGATGCATCCCCAGACGTACCTATAAAGGTACTACTAAATACCCTTGTGTAAACTTACTCTGAAATACCTCTTGAAGAAGGTACTTTTGAGGACTACAAGGTATTTTGTGATCCCGCAATGGGTATCATATAAACCTCAAAAAAATGTCAAAATAAAACTTATTACTGAAAGGGGACCTGTTAACACTCAAAAAGGTTGGAAAATATACTTTTGAAGGTATTTTGTGCTACCGAATAAGGTGTCAAATAAAACCTACAAACAGGTCTAAATTATACTTTCGCGCCATCAAAAATATTTGCGGCAAATTTGAAACTAATAAACTTTTCCCTTAATTACCCTGGACTTTAAACATTTTCAGACAAGGTAAGCAGTACACCACTTCGATGCAAAAGAGACGGAAAGACACGAGAGTAAAATTTTCCTTCCATCTCAACTTTTAGTGCCTGTGTTGTGGGCTTACGAGACGAGGACAAAATTTTGCCTTAAATGTAGCCTTTTAGTGTCTGCGCCGTATCCGTGCGGGATCGTGAGAATTCGCATAGTAAGCGAGGGATCAACCTTAATAGATTTCCCTATACTAAATTTTGCTTCACCTTGTTAAGGAAGGTGTGATACTGTTATAGTGTAGAGGTAATTCAGGGTCACATATACATGGATATTTTTTGAATGGCGACTAAAGGCGTAAGCTCGGATTCAAACCTTTATATTAATTATGTATGCCTTATACCATAATTGTAATGCCTTTAAATGATGTAACGTATGCTTGTCTAAATAACTGTCAAAGAAAATAATTAATATTAATTATATAAAATTCAATTTTTAAGAAAAACCACTAGCTGGGAAATTTGAGATTGAAATTTAAATCTCGGGTTGAAAGCCACTACCCTATTCTACCCTACCGATCCTATTCTTTATGTTTACATATTATATCCCAATAGAGATTTCTTCTACGCTGCCATTACTAGTGCTAATGGTTAAGTAAACAATGTTAGAGAATTTGGGCTAGAAGTATTATATCTTTTACTTTAGTAGTGTTAGTTATAATCAGCACGCCGGAACTAATAAATCCCTCTAAAGGAATCTGTTAAGTCCTTTTTTACTTTCAGGGTACGATAGCATACCACCAGAAGCGCTAAAACTCTAAAAGGTTTCATTATATATCTTATATTTCCAAAATACCTTTTTCGAAATCATTTAATACCCGCACTGTGAGACAACTAATAGAATACATTCATGGGTACTAAAAAGGTCGCGGACGTATTTTGTAGTACCTTCAAAATACCTTTTTTTAACAGTGAAGACTTCACAAATCGTTACAATTATTTATAGAAAATAGATTCCGCATGATCGTCATGTTTAGTTATGTAAAATCCCATAGGAAAGAAATTTTAGTGACCGCCAATGTATGTCCTACACATATGTACGCGTAAGGGGTATGGGTATGTTTAATCTCTCTTATTTCTTTTATTATAAAATGAAAATCATTTTAAATCACTACCATACCTTAGTTAAGCGGCCTCATTAAGAGTGGTTACTACCCCGCACAGCACCGTCTCTGCAAGGATTATTTAAAATGTATAAAGATAAAACGCACACACAGATTTCTATAGTAAGGGAATTTTTTGTAGTTGTTCCGAAATTTTAACCCATCCCCCTCTTCTCCACCTACTGTTTTGGTGCGTCAAACGGAAAACGAATAGCGATATGGCGCCACCTATCTTATTATCGCGAAAGCATAGACGAAAAAGAAATAGTTTTCGAAAGCATGCTGTATAGTTCTTGTTCGAATTGTTAACGGTCGTTAACAACATTTAGTTCAAGGTTCAAAAATGAGATGAGTTTCTAAAGATCATAACTGAATTTTATTAATAGACAAGACCAAGGCTAAAAGTTTATTAATATTATTTGAAAATTAAAGCAATAATCCTTGAATAAAGCAAACATTCAGTTTAAGTATATATGAGGTGAGTTTACATTTGCTTAATAGGCAAGGTTTGAATAGATCTGCTAGAGCAGACGAGAGTGACAAAACTTTCAAGAACCCGATCACGTGTTGACGCTTCAAAATAAATGGCTTTCCGGTTTGCCGATTGTGTCCGCTAGATACTGTTTGGAACATCTACCTTCGATATTACCCCTCTGCGTTTTATCCTTAGACATTTTAAATAATCCTTGCTACACCGAAGAAGAAAATTCTTCAATTATATACCCTTCCAATTTCCCCACCAAAGAAGTAAGTAGAAAATCAATCTATTTTGGCTGCCACAATTTTATAATGTTGTCTTGGTTTAAAATTCACTTTAAAAAAAATCCTCACGACTCGCGCAAATGGTTAATAAGGCATTGGGTCGTGAGGTATGTTAAGTGAACCAGTCAGAAAGGCAAGACAGAAAATTAGACATTTTAAATAATCCTTGGGGGTAGTTTAAGGATAAAACATTTCCATATCTGGGTAAATAAGTTTGTAGGTAGTCCTTCTCTTGACTCGGAGAGGTAAAATTTTGGTTTTCCCAACTTGTTTGTGTTTAATCTCGTCAAGTCTATTTATTCTTATGATATCGGTGTGTATGAAATAACAGAAGATTTAAAAAAAGTTTGTAACGGATACGTGCAAGCTTTAACTAGGTTAAAGAGAACCTGTTTAAACAGGACCTCGAAGGGGGAAATAGTTGCAGGCTACTAATAAAACTTAAAGAGGGGCAGCGTTTCTTACCAGGGCGGCTAAGGACATAGTTCCATACAAATCCTAGCAAAAAGGGTACTAAGAGGAATAAATTCAAAGTACTTGGAAATTAACAACTTTTATTTAAGCCGACTAGGCAACAAATAATCCCGGTGAACACACTGCCAAAAAATGAACTACTGCCCCCGTCCCGTCGTCTGCACCCCCTTTTTATCATTTAGGAGAGCTGAATGCGCATGTGCAGGCGGCGAGATAAGGGCAAAAAAAATAGGTCAAAAAAATTCCTGTAGGCCTAAAAGTGTCAACAAAAAAGGTTAGGAACTAGATTATTTTTAAGTAGGCCTAACTGTCAAAATTAATAGAGGGTAAACAACCAAAACATAATAAACTAGAGAGGGGAGTATGACTTGATCTGTTACACTCCCTCCCCCGCGTCAGAAAAAAAAGGAATAAACAAACAAATACAAACAGTGCGATTTCTTTTTTTTTTATGGTGTCTTGGGGGGTCCGGAAAGCGGGCAGTCCCGGATGAAGTGCGGACCTTCACATCTGAAGCAACGGCCACCCTTCCACCAAGCTGGTGCAGGCCCGTTGACCGCAAAGAATGGTTGGATATCTGTCAGAGTCGGCAGTAGGTCATCTGATGGGATTGGGGACGGCGCAAGGTCATCCATAAGAGATGTTGTTTTCGGCTCTATGGTCTGGGAAGTGTGTTCGTCTGGTCCTTTGAAGAAATCTGGAGGAAACTCGTCTTGTTCCAATGATCCAAAGATGACATCGTCACTGCCCCCATTAGTATGGTGGACAGACGTTTGTGTTGCGCATTCCAGTCGAGGGTGAGGATTGAACATCTTCAGCCCTCCCATCTTAATACAGTTTTCACAAATACAGTAGTGTAGGTTATTGTCTAAAATGAATCGTCGATTAATGATAACGAAAGGATGTATATCAGAGAGGACTAAGGCATCCATCCGGAATGGTTGTTTGTTAATCGAGATCTGTACATTACGAGCCCATCCCATAACGATTGAAGGGGCGTCGAGGGATGGATACGATTTTTGCATTTCTACCCAGGCTTCTTGTAGTCCGTAAGGTCGTATATGTACTCTTGTGGATTGCCAACTCAGGAGGCAAAAGGATGCCGCATATTGCACCTTTAAGGGTTGAGGCTCTAGAATACCCTTTACTTCGCAGATTAAGGGGGACATAGGTAGCTATCGGGAAACAACATTAAGTAAGGTTAAAATGTTAAAGTTAGGTGTTTAAATTAATGGTTAGTAAAAATTGAAATTAAGAATAACGAAAAGTTTCCCAAGGAGGTCCATATATAAATTTTCTTGAAAAATTGAAACACTCTCTTGTTAGCTGAGGGTTATGTGGGTGTTCGATCAGATAAACGCTTGCCTCAACAGACGAACGGAGCTTCTTCCGGTTAGGGGGAGGTGTATGATAATAGATGTCTTTATCCGGCCCTTGAGGTTGAACCGTACCCCTAAAAACTACCTCACGTGTAAATCCCAGTTTGAAAGGGAGAATGGTTTTCTCTGTTAAATGGGGAAAACGAGAGTTTAGCCTTCCCGGTGACCCTAGGTCCAAATGGATAGGTGAGTTGGATTGTAGGCTGTCTCGCGGTCTAAGAGAGGTCACGGGCGATGTTTTAACAGGAGAAATTGGTGGTGAAAGTGGGGCATTTGTTCGTCGTGTCATGTCCGGTGTCGAAGTCTGAGGAGGTGTTTGTGTCTCGGGTTCCTGTATTGAGTGTCGAGTAGGTGTTCGCATTTGTTGAAGGCCTAGTGCCTGCGCGGTCGTTTCCAATGGTGGCATTTCCTCAAAGCTATCGTCTGGCTGGGCATTGACCTGGCCCGATATTTCTTTGTCCAGGGAAGGTGCGGGACTATTTGTCTCAGGCCTCAATGACTCGTCGTCGTTGGGCCTAGATGTGTCAGTTGTCAAACTCGCTGGCAGTTCTCCTGTAGTGTGGAAGATCTTCAACTGGCGTATGTGGCATTGAGAGTGCTGACCTGTGTTGACTTCCTCTAATTCATAAACTAAATCATTAATATGACGAATGATTTGGAATGGCCCAACCCATTGTGGTGTCAATTTGGCTGAAATATGTTGTCTTGCGTTGGATAATTGGCGGGACTCTCTCCATACCATCATCCCGGGCTGGAAATACTCGTCTTCTCGTCGCATGTTATAATACTTGCGCTGTCGGGCTTGATTTTTTTCTATAGTGGTTTTTACACGTCCTAATCCGTCCTTCAACATAGTTAACCGTTTCTGAGTCTCCGGTAACAACTCCGTCGGGTCTACTTCCTCTAGAGGATCGTCATAACCTTCCCAAGGCATTCTGGGTTCCCTTCCATGGTTTAAGAAGAAAGGGGTTCGTCCAGTAGTTTCATGGGGACTACTTTTTATTGCAAATTGGAGTACCGGTAGCCCAGTGTCCCAATTGCGATGATCATTCCCGACGTGGATGGAGAGTAGCGCCTTTATGGAACGGCTGGCCCTTTCTACCGGATTCGCTTGGGGATGGTACCGGGAGGTATAACTACACTGGATACCGAAAAGGGTACACGTTTCTTTCCAAAGTCTAGAGACGAATTGGAGGCCATTATCGGACATAATTTTCTTAGGTGATCCCCATCGTAGGACTAATTCCTTCAAACAACCACTAATAGTCTGGGCAGTTATGTCTTTTAAAGCTATAATCTCGATATATCTTGAGAAAACGTCCAAGGACACTAACAAATATCGGTTTCCCTTATAACTAATGGGAAGCGGCCCCATTAGATCGATGCTAACTAAATCCCAAGGATTATGTGTCGATGTGGACATCATAAGTCCTGGTGTTTTTTATTTCGGCTTTTATATTGTTGACAGGTTATGCAAGTAGCTACGAATTTAGTGACATCTACTTTTAATGAGGGCCAATAATACCGAAATCTCACGATTTCATAGGTCTTATCCCTTCCTTTGTGTCCAGCTAGTAAATGGGTGTGAAAGAGTTGTAGGCAGGAATGTCTTGAGGTTTTAGATAGGTATATTTTCCTAGGTTGTGTACCCATGCTTTTCTATACACCAATCCATTAACTAGCTCATAGAGGTCCGTCTTGCCCTTATTGGATAACTGGGCCCTTATATGTATGGTTTCTGCATCAGCAGCCTGTTCTCGACGTATGTCTTCTACAGTAAAGGTATTCAATAACAACGGGGGA
This sequence comes from Phalangium opilio, assembly GCA_019434445.1. Taxonomy (NCBI): domain Eukaryota; kingdom Metazoa; phylum Arthropoda; class Arachnida; order Opiliones; family Phalangiidae; genus Phalangium; species Phalangium opilio. Next base: position 38,867 of record JAEQBA010001993.1, read on the forward strand.
GGTGCAGGGAGGCTGCTTTGGTTCAGGGAGATCGCCCCTCGAACGGGAAACGCATCTCTGGACAAATAATCCGCCACCTTTCCGATATTGGATCTTAAAATTAAAGGATTGCAAGAACATAACCCAACGGGAAACTCTAGCTATAGGTTCTTTTTGAGAGAATAACCATTGTAGGGACTGGTGATCGGTTATGATTGTAAATTCGCGGCCCTCTAATAAATGTTTATACTTATTCACCACCCAAAAAAATCGCTAAACATTCGCGTTCGTAAGTCGAATAGTTTTTTTCAGAACTATTTAGAAGTCTCGACCCATAAGCCAAAGGGTATTCCAAGGTCCCATCCTTCTGGGAAAACATTGCCCCAAGAGCGATTTGACTAGCGTCTGTTGTTAAATATATAGGCTTGTTAGAGTCATAATGTCCCAAAGGACTACAATTAATTTTTGAAATTTCTATCTTAAGTTGTTGATAGGCTTTCTCACACTCCTCTGTCCAAACCCATCTCACTTTCTTACGTTTTAGTTTATAAAGGGCAAAAGCTATCTCAGCATAATTACGGATGAATCGGCTATACCATCCTGAAAATCCTAAAAGTCTTTGCAATGCTTTTAAATTTTTAGGCCTAGGTAGGGACATAATAATCTCAGACTTATCGGGATTTATGAACACCCCTTCCTCATTTACGACGAGGCCTAATATTAATGCTTGTTTGCGGGCGAAAAAACACTTAGACATGTTTAAAGTCAAGCCTGCTGATTTTAACCTTCGGAAAACATATTCCAATGCTCTTAAGTGTTCAGACCAAGACGATGCTGCAATAACCAAATCGTCTAAATAAACTGAGATATTAAATTTAGTTTTCTCCCTAAAGACTGAATCCATTAAGACTTTAAAAGTTGTAGGGGCGTTACATAAGCCGAAAGGCATTACAGTGTATTCAAATTTCCCAAATGGATATATGAAGGCTCTCTTATTCTGACTTTCTACCGCCATGGGTACTTGGAAATAACCCGATTTTAGGTCTAGTGTGGTTATGAACTTGGGTTTTTGTAAGTTAAATAGGATACTAGCGATGTCGGGTAAGGGGTAGGAGTCCTTTTTGGTTAATTTATTTAACGCCCGAAAATCTATGCACATTCTCCACCCACCTTCTTTTTTGGGAACTAAAACTTAATTTGAACACCAAGGGCTATTGGAAGGTTTTATTAACCCTTCCGCTAATAATTTGTCTATGTGTTCCTTAATAATTTCTTTTTGAGCTGGGGATATTTTTCTTGGGTAAGCCTTACAAGGTTGCGCATTGCCAGTGTCTATGAAATGAGAAGTTAAATTCGTACGTCCTAGTTTACCAGAAATGAGAGGGGAGAAGGTCTTTAATAGGATACTGAGCTCTTGTTTCTGAATGGGTGATGTGGCACTTCCCTCAACCGCAGTTTTTGTAATATGGGTAGTATCTATGTCTAGGGTAGGTAGAGTATCTTCAGGTGCGGTTACTAACTCAAAGATCTCATCAAATTGAATACTTCTGGTCTTATAGTCTATTAACGCGTTATGAGCCAGGAAAAAATCATGTCCCAAAATAACATCACAGTGTGACACTTATGACATACTAAATTCCAATGTTTGTTAGGGGTGGTAGAAAAACCTGATGTGGGGAGTGTTACAGCGGGTGTTACTATGGGAAGAGTTGGCACTTTCGGGGTTGGAGTCTGAGAAGGTTTGAGAGAGGTAACAGCGGCTGCGGCTCTAACCCTACGCTCTACCTTTACTGCACTACGTGTCAAGCTAGCAATTGAGGAAAAATCCTGAGCTAGGTGTTGACTAATCGCTGGGCGCATATTTTCTACTAGGAAATAAATTAGTTTTGAGTCAGGAATAGGAGATCTGAGAGTTAAGTTAAGGGTTTGGATTCGGTTTATAAAAGTCATATCTTCCTTAGGGGATTGGCGGGATTGTAAAATCTCAGCCTCAATCTCCTGTTCTTGAGAGACGGGCAAAAATTCATCCCGAAGACCATTAATTAAATCCCCAAGTGATGCTACATTCTGATACCCTGTTCCTCTATACCATATCAAAGCGTTCCCGCATAAACAACTAGGAACCAACCGTAATAGTTCTTCATTAGATAGGGAGTTGATCTTTTGAAAGACTTGTAATTGGAACAGAAATTCTGTTACTTCCTTCTTATCCCCAGAGAACTTAAATGGAATTGTAGGTAAAGGACGAGGACGATTAGGCCTGTCAATAGAAGCCCTACTCTCGGCAGCCGAAAAACAACGGGTCATTAAATTAACTAATTCGTCTATCTGCGCGTCCTGGTTCGCCGTCCTTCTTCTTGCTGGAGCATTCTGATGTCTAGGTATAGGGTATGTCTGGGTGCAAGCTTGCGCAGGTATCGGTTGATTAATATATCTAAACTGCGGTTGTGGAGGTAATGCAGCTGAAGGAATCGTCTGTCCCGCGGTGGTAGGCGGTAGAGACGTTATTATAGGAGTGGAGGAGCTAGACGCTGATTGATATATACTGTATGTCCTCTTAGGAGGAGGTACCCGAGTACTACTAGGTTCAATTGACTGGTAAGGGCCTAAGGAATTAATGTTTGTTGGCCTTGGTGTAGAATGTGTCACTAAAGGTGTCTTAAGGTGCCTTCAGAGAAAAAAGTTTACAAATTTTTCCGCTAGGGGCTCAAAAATAGCAATAGTGGTCCGTTTTTGCAAAACTTTTGACGATTTTATAATTTGCCCCACTAAAGTTGAGACCACCAGAGCTCTTTACAGCGAAGGAAAAACCTATGTTTATAACATCGACGCTCCTGGGTTCTGACACCCGAAGTTGTTGGAACGTATAGAAAGGAAATTCGTGGAAACCCTTTGAATTATCAGTAAGCCCGCGACCCACCCCTGAAATCGAACAAAAGAGAAAGTTCCCTATAGTCGAGGGCTTTCTTCACATCCGCGCCCCCACCTGGTGAAACTTACTTTTTGTAATCGCCTATAGCGATATTATCTGTTTGTTTTCTTGCTCGACTTTCTAAAGTGGGCTAGGGGAGAAAGCAGAGATGGTCGGCATTACTTCCTCCCGCGTCTGAGTTCGCGCACCCATGGTAAAGTGCTTTATATATTGCTATTAGTATGGGGCGCCAACCTATTCTAGGGCATTTCAATAACTAGACTTTTTTCCGAGCCTCTATTCTAGAGCCCACACCTCCCCCCCAGCGATCCATAAAATCTTATTTTGTGTTCGCATGTTGATTTGAATGGCCTTCAGAAAATCGGATAGACGTGGGAAATCCTTACCTTTATTTTTTATACTTGTATTATGGAAGAGATCGATAAACAAGTTTAGTTTGATAAAATACCATTGAGAATTATATTCAAATTGTCAAAAACTGAGATGAAACTTTCAGACAAACGTAAAACATTTTTTTTATTTAGGGAAAATTAGTCTCTTCAATTTGAAGAAACACTGTTTTGGTTGGATTAGAAATCACTACCCTCCAGCAGCTTTGTTTTTCCAGTCTCTTTTTCTACCTATGCATACCACTTTACGTCAAGTTCAGCTTTCTTTTAGCTGCTGTTCTACTTTTGGATGCTTCCTGGGCTTCCGTTATATATTTGGGGTCCTTGCAATTTTTCCCTCTTGGTATTTGAGGTTCAACGATCTCAGGAAGCATGCAGTCTATGAAGAAGGCCTTTAATTTAGGAACCATGTCGTTCATCCACATATCAATATCGCGAGCTATCTCTTCCACATGAATTGGAACTTTTTCGTCGATGTAAACGATGAAGTAGCAGGTTGAACGGTTACTTATGTTAAGTTGGCCTTGTATTTGGTAGAAGTAGGCGTGATTTCTTTTCAGTCGCAAGTCATCTCCAAGAAACTTAATTTTTCTCTCTTTCACTGCCTCGATGACGTCCATTCCAATCGCTGATGGGACTGTCTTCACTTCGATTAAAGAGTCTTCCTCCTCTAATATACCTACACGTATAAATTGAAACATTTAGAGCATTGGTAAATATAGCTTCCCTATTCAAGACGTTAGTTTACCATCTGGGCTAGCTGCTAGGAAACCATTTTCTACATCAATGTACAGACCGCTGTCTCTATACTCCTTTGCAAACTGGAGTTTGAATTTCTCTTTCGCAACTGTTTCTTTAGCCTTTCCGTATTCTGTGGACTTTGTAGAAAAGGACTTGCTGGAAAGAAGTGACTTGACCAAATTGTGGCAGGACGTAGTACTCTTTCGGTTCATAACGAGCCCAAAATTGGAGGCTGTCAAGCGATATGCGCGGTGTGAATCGTAAACTGAATTTCCATGCTGCCCACGGGAACGGCCCTCGATATCGGTTTGCTCCGTTTTTGACACCTGAAAAAGAGGGAAAGGAATTAGACCTATTTTGCTTATTATGCAAATTAGAACTGACGTTATGACAGATTTACCTGATAACTTTCGAGTCGGTTTGTCATAGACACGTCCAACTCGTTGGTAGTCATGGGTAAAGCGTCTGCAAGCGGGCCATAGTCCTTTTTAATCGAAAGGAGAACAGTTACTTTTTTCCTCGGGATCTTGGTCGCTGTTTCGCGTAATATTAGTCGACGCCTATTGCAATTTTCCCTCCTAATTCTTCGCTTTTCGATGAACCCTTTGGCAAAGAGACCGGGGCTTTGCCCTGTGACCCTTTTCATGGGGCTTCGAAACCATCCGTTCCCACTTTGATAAGAAAGTCCGCTTACTAGGGTTCTCCTCATGTATGATCCCTTTTGGGTAAAGTTAATTCTCTTCCCAGAATTTATTTTTGCCATAATGCTCATGAAAAGTTCAGCCCTATTACTCGTTTCATTGTAAAAGAGACGATCCGCTTTTCTAACGAGAGGATCAACAGCCGCAATCAAGAACGGGAAAATGCCGTCTGATTTCATTTTAGGAAACAAAGACTTTTCTCCTTCTTTTGGCTTGCAAAAATATTCTTTGCATTTTTGGTGTTCCCCGAAGACATGGGCAGCACCATTTTTTAGATCATCTCGTAAATCATTCACTGTCGAACCTCCTCGTGAGTTACGAGTTATAGCTCCACGAGCTGCTGCTGTAAGGCGGTGAATGTTCATTTTTAATTGTCGTCGAGAAGCGGCTGGTAATTTCGTGTTGCAAGCGATAGAATGAAGCGACGAAGTGTAGTTTTTCACAGCATGATTTGCACATTCTAGTTTAGTAACAAACAAACCGTACGAAACTCTCTCGACAATTCGGCTATGTACATTGGAATCTCCATCAGCGATAAATCGTTTGAATCTAATTCCATGCATATTCTCGCTTTCTTTAAAACCTTCGACGATTATGCCTGCCTCCATCGCGAAAGAGGACTTATCCCAGTTCCGGTAGCAAACGTGTACTCTGGGAGTTTCTTTTTTATTTGCTGCCCTAGCGCATACCGTGCAATATTTATTTCTATATCCAAGCCATAGGATTTCTTTGGTTCTTTGTCCAATTATAACAGCCTATTAATTGATTGAACCGATTAAATTTATCTTATCGTAAGCTATTTCATATTAGGACTTACTACACCAGAAGCAGCGTTATAGTTGTGTCCGTAACTCCTTTTACTCCACCCTCCATCTAAGTAAACCGTAATAAACGGAACACCATCCGGGTCCACTTCTGTCTTTTCAATGGCTAATTGACGCTCTTTTGCCCCAGCTTCTTTCATTTTGCGCCACATTGTTTCCTCCCATACCTATACGTTTAAATATAATAATATAGTATATAGTATGATAATTAATCAAATAGATCAAATTCAAATCTCTTTCATCTTAGTAGCTCACTTTTCCAAGCTTAGTTTCTTGGGCGGAGAATTTATCCCAGCTCATTGAGGGGATGTTCATTACACCCAGAAATTCTTCCAGCTGAGAGTAACCATTGCCAATGGCAACGTTACCCCAGACTGCTTTAGAATTCACATCAATTCCATTTTTTCATTCTGATCTCGTTATTTTCGGGATTTTCTCTGAACTTTCTGTCTGAATTCTATTACAAGTGTCGCATTTGTAATCGAACAGACTAAGCAAACCTCTTCGTCTTTCACCCACGAATTTCAAATTTCCCATTGTACAAATTCTTCTATGTTTGTCCTGAAGGTTCACTGCCCATTTTAAGACATGACCAATGTCTACTACACGGTATCCTTCTAAATCTTCAACAGGCAATTTACCGTATTCTACGTATTCGTGTTGTAAAGGGGGTAGAAATCTGAAACAAATGGAAAGACTTTTACTCTGTACTTTCATTCATGAAAATGCTGCTAATTACACCTTGCATTTTACATGAGAAACACCGCTTACTATCGTGGATAAATGATGCACGTGAGGAAATTTGTTTTCACGCTTCGAGGATACGCAACTCCCTATCTCCAACGGCAGATTATTCTTATTATTCGATATACACTCTTTTCCAGCTTCGGTTGTCAGCACGAGCAAATCTAGGTCTCTTTTTGGAGCGACTAAGCGGTAATCTATGACGTAGCTTTGTGCGTGCTGTCAACAGACGAAACCAATATGGATTTTCAGGATTTAAAATCTTGAGGTTTCAAATACTGAAGTGTGAAAATAAATTTCCTCTCGCGCATTCTTTATCCATGGCACCATACTTATTATTTTCGAAAAGTATTACTTACGAAGGTTCCTGGTTTTCTTCAGAGGCGTTAGTTGATTGATGCACTCTTTTTGTGCACTAAACATTTCTTTCACATGGTTGGTTGGGACTTGTAAGTTTATAAGTTCAGTACAATCACCCGCCTGTGATGTTTGTATTTATTTTTCCCGTTTATCTCTATGGAATGTTTTAGTTTTTTGAGCCCGTTTGCTTCGACTGTTCATTACAATTCCGTTTTTTCTAGCCATTTGTTTTTAGGTAAAGTAGGAAAATTTTAGGAAAGGAGCTCCGTTTTTACACTTTTCAGAATGACTAGTGATATTGTATAAGCCTTTTCTTGCTCTACTTGCTAAAGTGGGACGGGAAATAGAAAATAGAGGATATCGCCTATTCTTCAATAATTGTGCATAGGGTCTTTCAAAATTCGTTTCTTTCTCCCCCCCGGTAAGTGCTTTGTATGTCTTTTTCTCTTCCACCTGTTCCACGAGCCTGACCGCCTGACCCGAGAGTTTGGGTGGTTTACTCTGAGGGGTGGGTACTGTCGGGTGCGACATGATGCCGACATCCCCTAATTGGTAAACGTCTTTCAGTCTGTAGACTACGGACCCCTCTTGTTACCCCCCTTGAAAAAGTCACTACTTATATCCTGCCATCTACGGAAAATATACGAACTAGTTGTCTAAAGCTGTAGCACTGAAATGTATTACGAGAAATCTAAGAAGGAGTTCAGATCAATGATTTTTTATGTCAAAATTACAAAAGAGAGCTTAAAATTATCGGTAAATCACGATCCATCCAATGATGTATTTTTTTAATAGTGTGATAAAAGCTCTAGCTTTAATCTTAAAAATACTGAATCAGATATTTTGAGTAAATCGATTAAGACAAATTGTTATTTTAAGGGTAAGGCCGATTTAGTTCTTACATAGATCAATGGATAGCCTATCCTGTGCTCGTAAATTATATGCCTGTTGGATGAAAAAGTTTCATTTGCGAAGAGTATGAACTCCTCTAACTGAGACCCCCTCAACTTTAAAATGGCAATTTTAAAACTTAAATAAAACCAAGAAAATTTAAACTATGAAGACCAAAAATATATCAAATTATGGGCAGAAATTTGCTATTTTAATGCTAAAAATTTGATGTCGGTGTATAATCACCTTCAACTGAAAAACGGGTTTTTGCGAGATGGCAAAAACAGTCATTTTGCTATTTTTTCTCTGAAGGCACCTTAGAGGTGACTAAACTAGGGCGAGACAATTCAATGTTGTTAAACCCCGAAATGAATTGTTTTCCATCTTGGGCGGACCTAGGCTTGTTTGCACTACAAGGTACATTATAAGGGTCTTGCGAAACCGAACTCCAAGGGTCTAGATGTGTCGTTGCTGAGGGGGCTATACTTGTTGCAATTGGGACTGGTTTAACCGTTTCCCAGGGATCAGTGCCTAGTTGTAAAAGATCATCACTTACAGGAGGTCCAGCAATATGCCCAAACCCACTAGTCTGAGCTAATTTAGGTCGGGTACTAGCTTGATTCCAAACGGTGCCACTCTCCATCCGTCCATCATTGCATGTCCATCGCTGACTATCCTCCGTTGTGACAGCGTCTGCTTGTGTTGGTGCATTCCGATGGAATAAGTGTTGATCCATCTCCAAAGTCATGCCCGCGGGGATCTGGGTGAATTCACTGATGTTTCTTCTGCCCTATCTCCGAGACCGAACTTTGGAGGTTGAAGATAAATGGTGTTGGATGTCTTTCTCGCTGCCCGCACACTTGCATAATATTCATCGTCGGAATCACCCGCACTATCACTTGTTGAACGCGGATCCTTAGGCTCGCGCCATTCATTATAGTTAGCATTTGCCATTTGTTCACAATTACTGACTATTACCCTACCAAAACTAATAAATAAAGCTAAATACAACTACTTAATTCCTTACCCTTCGGGCCCAACGTTGGGCGCCAATAATAATGTAACGGATTCGTGCAAGCTTTAACTAGGTTAAAGAGAACCTGTTTAAACAGGACCTCGAAGGGGGGAAATAGTTGCAGGCTACTAATAAAACTTAAAGAGGGGCAGCGTTTCTTACCAGGGCGGCTAAGGACATAGTTCCATACAAATCCTAGCAAAAAGGGTACTAAGAGGAATAAATTCAAAGTACTTGGAAATTAACAACTTTTATTTAAGCCGACTAGGCAACAAATAATCCCGGTGAACACACTGCCAAAAAATGAACTACTGCCCCCGTCCCGTCGTCTGCACCCCCTTTTTATCATTTAGGAGAGCTGAATGCGCATGTGCAGGCGGCGAGATAAGGGCAAATAAATATAGGTCAAAAAAATTCCTGTAGGCCTAAAAGTGTCAACAAAAAAGGTTAGGAACTAGATTATTTTTAAGTAGGCCTAACTGTCAAAATTAATAGAGGGTAAACAACCAAAACATAATAAACTACAGAGGGGAGTATGACTTGATCTGTTACAAGTTGAATGTGTACCTTATTTGGCATTACCAGATTACTACCCCCTCAATATATACTAGGAAACACGTGAAAGCCCTGAATTTAAAGCATTCTATAGTTTTCCCCTGATGTTTTATTTAAATAAGCTCAAAAAAATATAAAACTATTTTTTGAGTTGCCGCTGCGTTTTTTTTTCTTTTCTCATTTTGTCTGAAAAAATAAAATGGAAGCTATTATTAAGGAAATTGCTCCACAACTTGGGTAAGATAAATCATCAAGCTCTTGGAACGATTAGAAATATTGGGTGTAAACTAACGAACAGATTTACAGTATATCCAGGAGGAAGATGCCAAAGATATAATGAAAGCAATTGAAGCCCGTAAATTCCTAATTGTTTGTAAAAGTTATATTTAAACACATTGCGGTTGTGAGAATTTAACCTGAATATTATATATTTCAGCTCAAAAGGAAACAACTGAAAATCCTGGTACTTCAATCTCTTCTGCCACTTCATCATCTGAACCTCCGATAATCTTAGGATCCGCTAGCAATATTGGCTTTTCACCTACAAATTTTTTGGCCTATCACTTAAATACATCCTTGCTTCCCAAGATTCCTTGCTAGAGACGCTAAGGCTTTCACCACCACAGAGGATTAAACTTGTTCGCCTTGTGGCATCAGATGCATTCAAGAAAAGCGGATATGGAAGTTGTGGCCCGAAAACTTGTTGTGGAATATCCAAATAGCTTGCTAGATAAGGCTGGAACGGATATAATTGGTAATGGCTACTCGTCGCTTTTAAATCAATTGGTAGCCAAAGTAGATAATGTATTAAGAAACAAACCCATTCGAATCCTTAAACCTGCCAAGAAGACATAAAAAACATTGAACCAGGAAAATGAAGATGACCCAGCTGTTAATAGTCAAGACATGGAAAATGTTGAAAACACATCAGTTATAACCAGAAACAAAAGCCGGATATCGTTCTTTGTCAGGACAGTTACGGCTGCGTTAATTTTATACTATCTGTTTCACCAAGGCAGCATGTAGAAATGAAAGAGAAAGGCATTCAATTGAAGAGGCTTTTTCGGGAAAACCAGTTGGACCAGGAAACAATGAATCTATTTCTTGAAACATACAATTTAAAGATGCTTGTAATTAATGCGCCAGAAATGTCTGTTCTTGGAATCCTAGAAGAATTTCCAATTTTGTTGACTGAGAATGGCAGCATGTAGAAATGAAAGAGAAAGGCACTCAATTGAAGAGGCTTTTTCGGGAAAACCAGTTGGACCAGGATACAATGAAACTATTTCTTGAAACATACAATTTACAGAGGCTTGTAATTAATGCGCCAGAAATGTCTGTTCTTGGAATCCTAGAAGAATTTCCAATTTTGTTGACTAGAATGGTTTCTTGGCTCATGCTAAAGAACTCATGGGTTTTGATATGAAAGAAAAATTGATTTCAACTTTGGAAGAGGAATCAACGAGGCTCTTCAATTTCTTCAAAAGTCAACCAAAAAATCCCCTTTCTTGGAAGATATTTTGGGTGAGGTTTCAATCATAGAGGACTCAAAATCTGCCGAAGTTCAAGCCATATTTTTCATGATTGTTGACTATTTCAAGGAGAATGAAGGTTGTTTTTTTTCAACTGAAACCTGTATTTTTTTTAATTAAGATAGGGTACTCGTTGAAAGGGCTATAAATATCTCTATTAGTTATCGACTTTAAATCGATAACCCTTAAAGCTAGATTCCCACTCGACCGAAAAAACCCGGCGTTAATCACGGAGACGACTGTTGAAATTTTAACTTACGCTGGAGTCCGGCGGTAGACCGTTCACACTACGACTGAATTTTGAGTTTGGCGGTAGATATTTCTGGGTCACGTGACAGATTGGAGTGGTTTCCACAACACCGATTTTGCACTCTTAATTGGTATCTTTGTCCACTAGCCGCTTGGATCGTACAAGGGATATTTTCTAACCTCCTCAATAAAGTCTTCTTTATTAATATCTAATCTCTTTTTACTTAGATTAGCTTCATTTTTTTCAAGGTGGCATGTTTCCGATAAGCCTTGGTCAACCACAAAAAAATGGCGGCTATCAATCTATCTGGCGTATGCGTGCGCTCTTGAAATTTATGACGTAGTCAGTGGTATAATTTTATTGGCTGAAACACCGGCGTAACGCCAAAGACGACCGAAAAAAAAGAACACAACTTACGCCCGGCCGAACGGTAATTCCGTCGGGCTCGGCGTAAAGATTTTTCGGTCGAGCCCCTTTCTGCCGGGTTTCCGTCGTGTTTTCCGTCGAGTGGGAATCTAGATTAAATACTTTGTTTTGCTTAAAAAATTGCCTAAATTCTGTGATTTTAAAATGGAATGCTCGATGAGATGTAAAGCTGTAAAAAAACTTTCCTCTTATTAGGCATTCAGATATTTATCATCTTACTAGTACTCAAGAGTTGATTTTAGCGTCATCAAAGAATTGGTATTAACCATAGTAACCAATATCATTTATAAATTGTTTTCATTTAGGTAATTATTATATAAAAAAGACTTGGTTAGCCCAAGTCTAAAAAACAAAACGATAAGAGTTTTTCCAGTTGACTGAAGCGTGGATATTTTTTTCTTCTATTGAACTTTAAAGACAATCCGTATTTTACTACTCATTGGAATTTAATTCAATCACCTGATTTTACTGGTAATGGATTTGTTTCCAATAAATTAATTGAAATAAAAAATTACTTATCTCAGATTTTTCAACAACAATTCCATTTTCCTAAACGTCTTACGGCGTTTGAAATAGTTTTTATGAGAAAGGACTTCCCAGTGCCTCCTGGACCAGAAACAAAGTGGCAGAAGTTACCATTTTTTTCTCCGCCTAGGGCGAAGTGATTCATGACTTTATCTTAAACCCTCTTTTGGTCGGAGTTCAGTAACGCCACATTGTCAGAGACAACATCATCGAAATTTATTTCCATGGCAGCCTCGACATCTAACATAGCATTTTCTGTTTCTATGACAATTTCTTTGCCTTGGAAGGCATTTTCGTCGTCATCACTTTCCGGCTCCGATATGGTGTCTTTAGGTTTTTCGGAAGCTTTACGTTTCTTTTGAACTTCTTTCGAAACCGAGAATTTTTCATGGTACTCCCTCAAAGGTTGGATCTCAGGCAGAGAGGTTTTGAAAGCCTCGGCGTACGTTTGAAAGCCGCCTAACAATTCGGCTTCCTCTCTCCACGGTTTAAACAAAATGAGTAAAGCGTGACAATACTGATCTTCTTTTTCCTTCGGGTCATGAATGTAGTGCTCTATGATGTACGGTTTCATTCTCCGTCTCATCAAACCCAGTTCCTTTTTTAACTCAATCACATTTTAATTTTTTTTCGCACACTCTATGTACTTAATGGAGTTATAAAATCGTCCAAACTCGTACAAGCTCACGTTTTCCAGACTATCTGGTCGATTGGGGTATTTGTCGTCCACATTTAAATGTCCCTTTTGGCAAGTTTCCTTGCTCGTGGGATCATTTTCTCTCAAGCGGGCAAGCTCCGCGAATCCTTTCAACACCTTGGATCGTTTTTCTTTTACATTCGTGTTAATAAATCGTGTGGTGTCGGACATTTGGTACAATTTTTGACTCATCATGAAGTCGAGCGCTTCGTAGATGCCGACAGATTTATTTGTTAGTGATTTTAACCCTAAAGCAAATAGTTTTTTAGACAAACTATCGTGCCCCAACTCGGGGAAGGACTCATCCATTTCAGCCCGGTCACCTTTTCCCACGTACCCCGTGACGTATCTCGCCACTATCTCAGTGTCATCCGCGACAAATTGCACATCTATGTTGGCTTTAGAAGCCAAAAGCCAATGCCGGGTTTTAGTCATTTATGAAAACTTCGTTTTCTTTTCTAGGTAAATCATACAGGCGTTTTTGACGGTTTTTCATTTTTCGGTGGCGAGTTACTGATTCAGTGGAATTATAAGTCGCAACGTGTTAACGTTCCGGGGGAAACCGTAACGACACACTTTCACTTCCTTGTTTCCACTCTTTACCTTTCGGTAACAACTGATACAGCATTTATGTGCTTGAAATTTTTTGACTAGGCGATGAAGTTCCGGACTTTCAGCTCCGTTTGGAATTGAACACGAGACCTGCTTTTGCACCTACTCGAAAATATCTTTCGGCAAGGAAGAACCAATTATAGGAGCGCCCTTGGCCCAAAGCAAGCAATGGTAGTGGGCTAAACCTCGAGACTGGTATTCAACGCGCACAAAATGGTGGGCTATCTGCCCCAGAACCGGATTTTCCTTACACAGCACAAAGTTGTTGAGAAGCGATCTCACTTTTTTGTCAAAATGCTGGCTGACGGTAAGTGGATCAATGTTTAATAGTTCAGTTACTGCCATTAATTCTATTGCTGGTACGTCGGCATTCACTTTTCTTAGGTGTTCGTGAAGTTTGATATCATCGTATTCGGCGAGATTGAACGTCAGCAACCATGTTGGGGGTCCATACTATCTCACCATAGCTAGAACACGTTTTTGAACCTTATATCATTAATCCTTTTTTCCTCGTATGTGGCCCATGAAAGTCGCCAAATTGCTTTCGAGCTCTTTATCGAGTGATTCGACTTGATTCATCAAGTTCTCGACTGACACATTGATGGGTTTTTTGACGCGCAAAACAAAACTCATACTACTGTTTATCGCTTTCATCGCGCATTCTTGGTTCAAATGGAACAGATACGAATAATCTCGCGTAAACATTGCATTTTCGTTCAAGAGACGAGAAAGGCGGTAGTCAGTTTCTGTTATTTTCCCAAAAGGTCTTTCGTCGCTTTTACCGAAGCGAACCTTTGAAAACAAGTGCACAAAGGTCATGTACTCTAGATTTTTGTCCCAATAGCTAGCTGGTTCGGCACCAACACGCTTCATTTGGAAAGAAGCTAACAAATCCTTCGGGGGTTGAACATTCACCGGATGGATTGTATAGTGATCGTAAAGATCTTCAACTTCGTCTTTTGAAAGCTTTCTTAACAATGCTTCTGGTTGCGTTACAATTCTGTAGGCGTCGTCTCGTGAGAGATTAGACCCATCAACTACAGCGCCAACGCAATTTTTAAAAGCGTTTTGATCCGTTTCCGCCTGCTGATTATCTATGGCCGAAGCGTTCTCGCTTGAAACCACTGCATCAAGACTGTCGTTCGCTAAAGCGAGGGTATCATTTCTTCTAAGCAATTCATCTGGGGTTGTTAAATTCTCACGCTCATCGACAATCCCTTCGGTGGCGCAAATATAATCCTCATTGATCTGAGTGGCATCGATGAGTTTGTACAAGGGATTAATATTTTTCAGTACAGTGATGGCTTTTTTTTCAACGCTTCTAGACGCACTAATCTTTGCCAAATTTTTCTGTTCCAGGTGGGGAGGCCATTAACCAATATGTGCAATTCGTGATTTTTAGGCAATGACGTCGGTATCATGTCGAGATTTTTTGAACTGGAATTGGGAGGTATATGATTTTACCTTTCAAAGCTTTCACCGCACCAAAGTGAATGTTGGAGTTCGATTTGGTTCCTAGCCGGACGACAGTATGAAAGGACTTCACAAGTTGGATTAGAGCTTTTTCAAACATGTTCAATCCAGCTGGAGAATATATTTTCTACCTTAAATTGTTATATAAAGACTATCAGTTTGTCACACTCTCTCACCTGTCAGTATGCCAAGATTATCACAGGAAGAACGCAATAGGCTCGTTGCGTTACATGAGGCTGGTCGGGGTGTTCCTTTTATTGCGCAGCAACTGGGCTGTTCAAAGCCAACCGTAAGGTCATGGCTAGCCGCTTATGGTGAAAACGGGCGATTGACAGACAAACCAAGACCTGGAACTCTACGCGTTACCACTGCAGAAGAAGATGACGTTATTGCTGCTCTTGTTGTGAATAATCCTACCACCACTGTTCGATCTGTAAAATCCATCACGGAATTAGAAGCGTCGGAAACAACTATTAGAAACCGATTACGTGACGTTGGGCTACACAGTCGTATCGCCGCGGAGAAGCCATATCTCAAACCAGAGCACGAACAAGAACGCCTAGCATTTGCGCGCGCTCACCTTCACTGGAGGAACTAATGGAATGAAGTTGTCATCAGCGACGAATCAACATTTTGTTCATCTACGGACCATCACGTAAGAGTGTGGAGAGAGAAAGGGACCCGATATGATGCGGCTAACATTCATTCAATCCAGAAGAGCGGATGGTTTTCTGTGCCAGTGTGGGGTTTTATTTCAAAACATAGAATTGGCACCTTAGCGCGAATAGAAGGGCACCTAAATTCCGATAAATATATTAATGTATGGGAACATACGTTTTTCCATCATGTCGTAGACAATCATTTCCCGGACGGTAAATTTATATTTCAACAAGATAATTCGAGTATCCACAAGTCACGTGCAACCATGGCGTATATGAATGAGAATCATCCGGAAATAGATCTAATGAACTGGCCAAGAAATTCACCCGACTTATCTTCAATCGAAAACGTCTGGGCGATTATGAAAAGGATTGTATCCCAGAACAATATAATTCCCAATGATAAGGACGAACTATTCACCATCATCCAGACCGCATGGGAAGAGGCTGATGAGCGGCCCGATTATATAAGCAATCTGTTTTCATCAATGCCGCAGAGAATGCAACAGGTTGTTAACGCCAACGGGAAAATGATCAAATATTAATCGCATAATGAAATTAAAAATGAAAACGTATAAATGTATTTATCCTAACCATGTTCATAATTAAGAATAAATGTTGGATAGTAATTAGCAAAGTGTCTTTATTCTTTGTTTAACTTGTTATGTTGGTTGGGTTGTTCTCAATAAAATATATACACACTCTGCATTAATTGCGTCCTTACTTAACCTTCAAGGATTTAATACTTCGTGCAGCTCAGCAGATTCCATGTATCGTCAAAAAGACCATAATTTGCCATCGGATACACTGCTAAGACTAGTGGAACTTTAGTATAATACTAATTTCGCATTGTAAATAAAGAGTTTTTTGAGAAAGGTTCGTCATCTTCATTATGGCGAATCCCAATTAGTTGAAGACAATGAATACAACCACTTTCTCAAATGTAGGCACCACTTTGTGACCCATGCTATACTTTGAATGTGGGTATTCTCCTTTTCAGTGAACCTTTATTTCCTCCACCAAGCGGTTTTCAATGGGTGACATATTGAGGGAATTGGTTGGCCATTGAATTTCTAGATGGTTCTCTCCGAAATGCGCCGTTTTCAACCAAACGTTCGTGCTGACTTATGTTGAATCTGACATCAAGAATCGCCCACTAATCTAGATAGAAATCTTTCTCCACCCCCTGGCATTTGCGAACCATAGTTGAACAGAATGTCGCACCCGTGGCCATATCTTCACCGGAGGAAGATTTGAAGTTTCATTCCTCAATTGCTGATTATATCTTTGTGCAACATTAAAGGGTATCTCTATCCATAAGAATATGGCTCAAGGCATTGATTCCGTGGGGGACGTGTATTCAGAAAATTGCAATTAACATCACTCTCCCTTTACTGGAATGTCATTCGGTAATTCGGACGAGCTATGCTCAACTGTTCACCTTCTCTTTAAAATCATCCCAATCATTCAAAACCCCCTATTTAGCAGTTGGAAATGGAAAGTGGAGAGTGTAAAAAAAACGCTTAGTAAAACATTTATTGAAACAACAATATAAGATACGTTTTTTATACCCATTGTATCAGATCAAAAATTTGCGGCTTATGATTGAAACAAGACGTCGCGAGAGAGAAAGTTTTTAATTAAGGCGACTGTACGTCACTTCCTGTTTCATTACGTAATTTTACTAAGTTTTTATTGGTCAATTCTTTTGCGGCGTTTAATATAAAAGTAAAATGTTTTTAAGCCTTGGATTTTTGCATGCTAGATTGTAATAACCTCTTAATTTGATAGTTTAAGATTATTAGGCCTAATTAATATTAATTGGGAAATTAATTTGAATGAAAAATAGGTGGATATCTTTTATTAATTGGAAAATATGCACACATTTTACACTTAAATTTTGGAAGTAAACATTTATTTTGTGTATATAAAATTCAGCATTAATTTCACTAAGGTTATAAATTAATTACCTACGAGAAATTAACTAGTACATATGTTTCATTTTACAATTTAACTCGTTTCAAAACTAAAAGTGTTTTGAAAGGGTTTTTGTAATTAAGTTACTTGTGATTGTCTATTGGTCAATATCGTGGAACCAATTTTTTTTTAATCTCAATGAAACTGAAATATCAATCAATCATCTACTGAAAGAGGTATCAACCTACTTTTTTTCAAAAAAAGGTAAATATTAGATGGCTTGCGGCTTCAAACAAGATTTTTATTCATGGAGAGAACATTTTGTTAATTTTGGTCAAATTTAGATATTCGATAATCGAGTTGATATTTATAAAGCAATTTTTGCCCATGTCTATTTTAAACTTTAATCACAGATTTCGCTTACCTTTTCACAAGCATAATAAACACAACTGAAGGACGCAAATATATCTGTGATCGGTAACGGTGACCAATATAGCAATTTTCCCAATTAATCGGTTTGAAGGTCATTTGCACATTTCTATTCGTTAATTTGAAATGTTGCGAGAGAAATTTGAATGGCATATAAGTAGATATCCCTTGATATCTCTTTCAGTAGATAAAAAAAATTGGTATTGGTATTTCAATTAAGCTTAGATATCAACATCGGTTTATTTACGATATGGGCTTATGATGTTAGTCTGATTATAAGATTAAATCGTTACTTTAAGTGTCACTAGACAGTATCTACCTCCAAAATCGAGAGTTAGTAACTTTATAACCATCTCCTCATCACAGGATATACGAGCGTCAATTTCTTATATCATTGACTTGTGATAATCTGACGAAGGCTCACTATAGCTCAGTCAACTTTTGGCAAGGCCTAATACCGTTTTGCTTGACTGCATGTCGCCGTCAAATTCCTTTTAAAGCATAGATCATATAGTATCCACCCTTGATTTTCATTTCGCAACACACGTTGCATTAAAACGCAAAAACAACACACTGACCACATACATTTTAGTTAATAACATCTAACTACAGCTGTTTTCGGGGAGCCGCTTGAGTTGCGACTGAATAAAAATAGAGGGCAATAGAGAAAAAACAACCGCCGGGTTAAAGGGGGTAATTTCGAGGGAACGAAATTCAAAAAAAACATTGAATTCTTTCGAATAATGACGTTTTACTCAATTATAATATTCAAATTTTATACAGTTAAGTACTATTTAAGAAAACAAAGCACTCATTTTAAAGTCAAAACTTTAAAAATACGGCACTACGAGATGGCCAAGTAACGGGGCTTAAAACGAGGGGCAAAAAATTATTTTTTATAAAATGCCAAAAATCAACGGTACGCCAAAGGTAAGTGTCATTTCACCGCCTTAAAAAAAGTGCCAAGTTTAGAAATAGATTGTGTGACACTGAAAAAGTGGAAAATTATGAAGTTAGGCTTATATTAATGCTTGAAACCTACTTGATATTATATTTAAAATCAAGCCATGTGCAAATCCTCAAAAAATATGAAAATGACCACGAAAAAGAACCCACTCTCAAATTTTTTTCCTCTTAAAAAATGGCGGCCACAAACGGGGTGAAAAAGGGGAAAAGAGCTATCCAAATGACGATTTGGCTGGCCATTTGGCTGCCCAAATATTTTGATAGGGTTTGAACCAAATTAAAAAGGATTTCGAGTTACAGAAACCCGATTAGTGTCATTTGGGGATGAATCGACCCCATATCTAAATCATTTGTATTAGGAACGATCCAAATGTAGTTTGAGAATGATTCCCGTTAATAAAACTGGAAAATATGCATTTAATAATGCAAAACAGTAGGGAAAACATTCCTAAGCCTTTGTCGATTATAATGAAAAAAATTATTATTTTAAATACTTACTCTTGTCTCTCTTCCGTGATGATAAAAAAATAAATTTAACTAGAAAAGCTTGAAACATATAGTTGTGAAAAACATTAGTCGCATAGAATTCAATATTAAATCTTCTTACTACATGGAAATTAATTCTCCTCCATAGCTACCTTTCATACTCTAAGCTCTGATTCAAAACCCGGTTATACTACCGATTTCTGTGAGGCGAAACAAGTGGCATACGCTGCACTTCAAACCTCAATTTTAGAGAAGTGTCTCAAAATTTTCAATTGTTTTTCTTTAAAACGATGTAACGCACAATGATGTGAATAACTAACGAAGGAAATGTATAATATTAACTTAATATTTAATATAATCTTGATTTTCGTCTCAAAGTTATTAGAGAAAGAGTAATTGACCCTTTCGATATAATTAAGTGGGAAATGCAAGGTGCTAAAATTTTGCCTTCCGTATCACTTTTTGACGCCGGCGCTATAACCGTTTTGAATCATGGGAATGCATAGAGACGGCAGTGTATCAACCCCTAATATTTCCCAATACAGAGGGTTGTCTACATCGAAAAGGTTTCAAGTCGGTGTGGTGACGCGCCCCATAAATACCATGCAGAAAATACATTTAGTCGGTTTAGTCTACAGAACAATCGTATAAAAATGCCATAAGCTGCTGATAATTTGCTCTTTCTGATTTAAGAGATTTTATTCTAACTACCCATCTGTAAAAAACATAAAATGAAAAATTTCATGAAATGTGCATTTATAATATTAGACGCATACTCAGAGTCTCGGCTTTTTCTCTGCCATAACTCCCGTGAGATCCCGGGTGGGTAGGTCTACCCACCATACCCACAGCATCCGCCGGCCCTGATAACACCGACTGAAAAAATGTTAATCCCGCACTGTTGATTTTATTTCTAAGTTTTCTGATGAAATTTGCGTCGACAGGAAGTTATATTTTTCTTCTAAGTTTTAAATTTTAAAAACGAGTAAGTTTTTGCTGTGAAAAAGTTCTATTTTATTTTTCGTTGTCCCTTCTAAATGGGTCCCTTCTTAGTGGGCTACTGCCGCTACTTGATACAGGTTTTTTTACAAGTATGGTGATATAAAGAAAGGTTTTCTCTATTTATACAAATTTATCGACTAGAAATCGGATTTATTTTGAGCCAATTAGGAGACTGGGATGGAGGAAAAAGAACCTACAGTTTGTGTCAATGGCGCCGCAGGTTTTTTGGGGTTTTGGTGCTCTTGTCCTTTCATCCTTCCCAGAACTCCTCCGTGACCGTTGCGAATTCTTTCCTTGTCGCTTCCGATTCCAAAATAGGTCAAAGCCCTTCATGCTTTACAATTATAATGTATTTTATAGTTTAGTACAATCGAATTGAATGCTTTTAATATGATTACATTTTGAATAGATAGCAATTATGTGTTATATTTAAATGGTGTTAAGATTTTACATTTTATTCTAGTTTATTTTTACAGTTTTAATAATTAATTACACACTATGATTTTTTACGCAAAATTATTCTACACCATCCAGCATTGAACTTCGGTATTCTCAGGGATTTATACTAGTTACTGACTCGATTAGGAACGAAACAAATAAAAACATGTCGGACCGCGGACGGCCTCTTCCGAATACGCGTGGTCGAAAATGACGTCACGACTCTAGCTTATTGCTGATTCGCTCGCGCTAAGCGTTAACGTTGAACGCGGCCGAAAAAATAGAAAGCGAATATCGTCATCAGTGGTGGGCATCTTCAGAAGGATCTTCTTTTAGGAGGGTGCAAGGCGCCTTTTTTAACTTCTTTTCCGTGGAGAAGAGGGCGACACTATAGAGGCAGAAGGGCGCCTTCTTTGAAAAGAAGCTTGGGTAGAGGAAGTCGCGAACTACCTCCATACTACCTTACCTTCCCCCCCAAAACTGAAAAATGCCTGGGAAGGAGCTTTAGCTTTCGTGATCCCCCTCTTCCAAAATTCGGAAGGTACTCTTTCGAGCCGAGAGGCGACCCTTCAGTTTTGGGAAAAAATATCTCTTCATAGTTAAAGAAGGCAACCAGGTCGGGAAGGAGGTTTACCTTCTTTTTTTAGTAAGGGACAGTGCCAAAGAAGAGAAGAATTTGGTGGGGGGATGAATAACCATTGCCCGAGAACGGAGGTTTTTTTTCTACCGGGATCTGAATAGCCCGCAGAAGGTTTTAAGGCTTCTTTAAATGAGAAAGAAGTTACGATAGGTAAGGGAATACACCTCTGTTATAAAATTCAAATAAGAGAAACTATCGGTAGATGTTGTTACTCCTCCAAAAAAATTCGTATGTGAAGATTTCAATTTCATTGAATCGATTATGATTACTGATTAGTAAACCAGCAGCCCCGGCCTCTTGTTGCAGGCTGCAGCCACAGGCCCAATTTAATGCTTTCATTACTGATTTCACTTTCTTTCTGACCTTATAAACTATGAAACCTATTTGTGAATTAAGTTAAAGATTTGATTAAACCGAGGGACAAACCACTATCATTTCCAGGTAACGTGACTTTTTATATTAAGCATAAAGTTACGGTTTTTAATATTAAAATAAAGTTACGGTTTTTAATATTAAAAATAAAGTTACGGATTTTAATATTAAAAATAAAGTTACGGATTTTAATATTAAAAATAAAGTTACGGTTTTTAGTATTAAGCATAAAATCACGGTTTTTAATAAAACTTTCATTTTACTAATTGTAAAGCCTGTTTTACAGTTTTAGAAATATTCATTTCAAATTACACAAAGTTAGAAAACATCCTTTGTTGGTGATGAATGAAGGATTTGCCTTTTACCATGTATCGACGGTGATTCCCTATTGGCCCATTTATTGAAACTTGAATGGGGAATTCTATTTTTCGAAAAGATACATAAACAGGGGAAGGATAATTCCTTTTTACCTCTCCGAGTGACGTATGTCACGGAGAGGTTCTAATTTCGACGTGTCTGTGTGTCTGTCTGTCTGTGTGTGTGTCTGTCTGTGTGTCTGTCTGTCCGTTATTACACCCACGTGACCGCGTTCGCAGTTTGCAAATCGGAGCAAACGTGTATTCAATTTCCAGACTGCATTTACAGTCCCGGAAATTGTATTCCACTTACAGGCTATTACTCCATTGCCTGTCTAACAACTCTGTTCATTTGTCCACCCCACATGGACACCAATCTGAACTTACTAACTTCTAAACACCACCATCTTCTAGTCTTTCGCCCATTCCACATCGACACCAGTTTGTACTTACTGGCTTCTAAACACCACCACCTTCTCGTCTTTGTCCATTCCACATGGACACCAGTCTGTACACCTGGCTTCTAACACCACCATCTTCTGGTCTTTGTTTTTGTCCATCCCACATGGACACCAGTCTGTACACCTAGCTTCTAACACCACCATCTTCTGGTCTTTGTTTTTGTCCATCCCACATGGACACCAGTCTGTACACCTGGCTTCTAACACCACTATCTTCTGGTCTTTGTTTTTGTCCACCCCACATGGACACCAGTCTGTACACCTGGCTTCTAACACCACCATCTTCTGGTCTTTGTTTTTGTCCATCCGACATGGACACCAGTCTGTACACCTGGCTTCTAACACCACCATCTTCTGGTCTTTGTTTTTGTCCATCCCACATGGACACCAGTCTGTACACCTGGCTTCTAACACCACCATCTTCTGGTCTTTGTTTTTGTCCATCCCACATGGACACCAGTCTGTACACCTGGCTTCTAACACCACCATCTTCTGGTCTTTGTTTTTGTCCATCCCACATGGACACCAGTCTGTACACCTGGCTTCTAACACCACCATCTTCTGGTCTTTGTTTTTGTCCATCCCACATGGACACCAGTCTGTACACCTGGCTTCTAACACCACCATCTTCTGGTCTTTGTTTTTGTCCATCCCACATGGACACCAGTCTGTACACCTGGCTTCTAACACCACCATCATCCTTAAGGTTAAGACATACGCGGCGATCGGCTAGGGTTACGAGAAACGTCTAGCCTTCCAATGGAGGGGTCTTCCTCCAAGGTTCACGCAATTGCGATGTTCTTATCTACAGCTGCGATTCGAATCCTTTATATACTACCTATTTGAGTAAGTCGAAACAACAGTCATATCCTTCAATTCAAACGTCAATATTAGTCAAGTCTCTCAAAGTTGTTTAATTATTCTTTTTTAAAACGATGTAACGCTCAATAAGGCGAACAACTAACGAAGAAAATATTACATATTAATTATATTTATTTTAATATTTAAGATAATCTCTTTTCTCAATTCAAAATTAATACGGAAAGAGTTAAAAAGCAGTCTATTTTTTGTCTGTGTGTGTCCGTCTGTTATCACACTAGTATAGTGCGCCGAGTTAGCGGTTCGCTTTGTTTTGATGTGTTAAGAAATCCTACAGAACCTTAATATTCACTTTTTCCATAATATAAAGTGAATATGTGGAAATCTTTTTCGTAATTACGATGCATTTAGTACATTTGTAGCTTTAAAGCTCTGTTTCATTTTGATATTCCAAGGATGTTTTTTAATATTATTATTTGAAATGGCTGTTTATATATTACTTAAGCTATACTACATCTGTATATAGAATAATCCTTGGTTTAGGTATTTCAAGACGAAAGCTATGGCCTCGATTCTGTCGGGTAAATCAAGATTGATCCGCAATAGGCTTAGTGAACCAAAGAGTAAATAATTGAGACCTGAGGTGGAGTAAACTCTGGGTTTTGATTATCGTGTCTGTAATGAAGGGACATTAACGGTTCAGAGTGAACCGAAAGTTAAATACACGTTTAAATAATCAAATTTAGATTTTATAATAGAAGAAAGCATCATGGTAGCAATTAGATCAGTGAAAGGGCTAATCGTTATCGGATCATAGATTTGAAGTTTTCATTCTTGTTTCAAAGTTAATATAGAACGAGTATTGATACTGTTAGTTATTTAAAACAGAATTGTATATTTGATTTGCGATAAATGATAAAATGAAGTTTCAAGTGTGTGACTCTCTGAAATACGGTAGGGGGTAGAGACCATCTACTGGTCTTTGTTTTTGTCCATCCCACATGGACACCAGTCTGCACACCTGGCTTCTACTCCATCGTCATCGTTGGGTTTAAGACATTCGCGGCGATCAGCTAGGGTTACGAGAAACGTCTAGCCTCCCTAGGGTGGGTTGTCCACGATAGGTTTTCGCAATTGCGGTTGTTCTTGCTTTTAGCTGTAGTTCGACACCCTTATATACTACCTATTTGATTAAGACGAAGCAACCGGCGTATGCTTCATTTCAAACGCCAATATTAGTCAAGTCTCTCAAGAATGTTTAATTGTTCTTTTTTAAAACGATGTAACGTTTAATAAGGCGAATAACTAACGAAGAAAATGTTAAATATTAATTATATTTATTTTAATATTTAAGATAATCTTGTTTCTCAATTCAAAATTAATACGGAAAGAGTTAAAAAGCAGTCTATGTTTTTGTCTGTGTGTGTCCGTCCGTTGTTACAGTAGTGCGCTGCGTTAGAAGTTCGTTTTGTTTTGATGTGTAAAGGAATCCTACAGAACCATAATATTCCCTTTATCCTTAATATAAAGTGAATATGTGGAAATATTTTTCGTAATTATGATGTATTTAGTACTTTTGTAGCTTTAAAGCTCTATTTCATTTTGATATTCCAAAGATTTTTTTTAATATTATTATTTAAAATGGATGTTTATATATTACTTAAGCTATACTACATCTGTTTATAGCATAATCCTTTCTAAAGTGAATACAAGCACAACGCTACTATGTTGGTCAAATGAACTTTTATTTGTCAATAGGCCTAGTGAACCAAAAAGTAAACGCTTGGGTGTGGTTTTCGTTTCTGTACGGCAGAGACATTAACGGTTCAGAGTGAGCCGAAAGTTAAATACACTTTTAAATAATTAGGCTTAGATTATATAATCATGGTGGAAATCTGGGCCGCGTTCAGCAGAGCCCAGCGCTGTGAGCAGTGTCCTACATAACGGGATTTGGTTTTTGAATTTTGACGTCACGGTGCTTAGCGCTGAGCTAGCGCGGTCTTCAAAGGAAATAGTCGGCTCTTTGGATAACGTGACGTAAAACGCATAGTTCTCAGCTTGGCGAAAAAACCATGGAGGAATTAATACAAATAGCTCTATGGGACTGTAACAATTTAATTGGCGTGAAACCAGTTGATCACGCGAGAATTTTAAGAGATATGTTAGTTTCTAATTTTAATTATAAAAGTTGTTATCTATCTCTATAAATATGTTATGATACAATTTTTGTTAAGCCTTGGTACCTTGCACGCTTTAAATCGGATGATTTTAATGTGTACAAGTATATCATTATTGGATGTAAAATGTCGTCTGAATTACTGTATATTTGCTATGCTTTGTATACTGCTTTAATATTTCATAAACATTTCCATATCTGGGTAAATAAGTTTGTAAGTAGTCGTCTTGACTCGGAGAGGTAATATTTTGGTTTTCCCAACTTGTTTTAAACGGAAACGATAGTTGCCCAAATCTCGTGTTAATCTTCAATTTTTGATTGTGAGTACTATAATTTTAATTCAAGGAGCTATAAAACCCCTCACCATCTCTCCCCAACCCTTGGGCCATCTTCTTCTGTACACGTGAAATAGTTTAATTGCGAAGAAAAACTTCAACTTTTGTAAGTTACTTGCATGTAATGAAATTAGTACAGTTAGTCTTGGATGCATCTTATACACAGATATTTGTAAAATATTGCGGCAGTACACTTCCTTTATTAACTAGGCACATTCGCCAGGTTAAATCGGACTATCTTAAATCTTATTGTTAACCTGAAACCAAGTGAACTACCCCCTCAGTTTGCGACATTAAGTTAAGTAGATGGAATTTGTCATTTTCAACTAATTTTTGGAATTAAGGTCCCGGACAGTACCACTTTCTTCACAGTACATTTACCGTGGCCCCGGGCACTCCCTTCTTCCACAGAGAGCGGTCACGCATTTACTATTCAAGCTGTAAAAACGAAAACGGCACGTTTTCTGATACTAACAGTTAATTGTCAACAATTAATTTCAACATACCTCCCACGGCGCCCACGTGGCACGGGCCGCTGGTGTTCTCTACACTACACTATATTGAGTTATTGACCCTATTTTTAGCTGAAGCCTGAGGGCGGGTTTAAGGGTTTTACCATAGAAGATAAATATCTCGGATTCTCTTTCTCGAACCTCGGTACTCGGTAGGGTAGGACAGAGTTTCGATTTTGGACTATAGAGAATTGGGACATCTGTACCCTTGGTACTGTTAGGCTCTATTGGAAAATAACATGGCTGCGGGTACTCTATACCTAGGTATGAGTTATTGTATTGAGTTTTTAGGAGGGATGGTCTTTTCACTCTCTTTGAGACCAACTTCTTGGTTAATTTTGTCTAAAGTTTAGCAAGACTTGAAAAAGATAAGAGGGCGTTGTTTTGGAATGTATACTGATAAATAAATGAAACCACTAGCGTCGAAAACATCTTCCATAAGATTTAAATTTTTAAAATTTGATAATTTTTAACAAAATCACATATCCAATATAAACACTCTGACACTGATTTTTAATAATAGGCATTTATATTTAATACACGGTTTCCGTAGATTAAATTTGTCGATCAGTAGACGGGGTTAAAATCAATCTGTGGGATCTTGTTTAGGGCAGATTCTAAAATGTTCACGTTTGTAAATATCGATGCGTGGCATACGCCGGCATCAAATCTATAACCAGAATGATTGAAACAATCAAAATTCGCCACGTCTCCTTAAAACAGTGTCAGTCTCACAGACACTAAACTTATACCTGATCCCAACTGATTTCGATTTTTGAACTCAACTGATTTCGATTTTTGAACTCAAGAACCTGTCTGAAGCATTCGATAACCGCAGCCCTAACCGTTATTTCAATTTAAATTCCCTAACTAAGTTCTGATAAAAAGATTATTAAGTTTAAATGGCTCGTAACATCGTTGAAAGCATGGCATTTATAATGATAAAAGAGGTACATCCATTGAACCAAACAAAGAAAACTAAATAAGCTTATTATTTTCGATGGGAAATTTCAATCCTTTATTGACTTCTCGTAGTAAATTCATGAGTAATTCTTAAAAACCTAATTGAACGCCTAACATCCAAATCCAATACTTTCGGGTGGGCACTGGGAGTGGGCGTTCTCGCTAAGCTTTTTTCTTTCTCGCTTAATGTTTGTGATGTCATATTTTTCGTAGCCAATAGGAACGTCGAAAACTTTGGCACGTGTTTTAAGTGCAGCGCGAGACTTAAAAGTCTACGTTTTAAGCCAAATTATTTTTTATTTATTTTAAAAGTTAATAAAAAAATGGGTAAAAAAATTCTTAATAATCGAAAATATATAACTAATTCGAGCTGAAAATAAAAGAGTTTTATATGAAAAGAAAGAAAAATTGATAGATTTAGTAAGAAAAAGAAACATTATATGGACCTCATGACCACACAGATTTAAAGAGAGAAATGGATGGAAGTAGCGACGAAAATGGAGATGAATAGTACGTTTTTTTGTTGATATAGGTGTTTTTCTTCAGCTTAAATGTTTATTATTTAGAAAACTAATGTAAAACATTTACTGAAAAATTTGGACTAACGCTCTCTCTATGCACGTTTATCGCGCACATGAAAACGGTTGACAAAAAAGTCAAAATCGATAGCGAGAGAAAGAAATTTCTTGGTGGGGAAAAAACGCGCGGTCCGCTTCTCGCTAAAAATACCCTCAACACGCGCCTTTGAAAACGCACCTTAAGGTGAGGGGGGGGGGTAAGCTGGGGGATGGGAATTTGGAACCTATATAAGGGCTGGCAAGACGGTTAAGAGCATCATTTCTCGGATTATTCAGAGCAAAACATGTTGGCAAGAGCAAACGAAGTGCGTCATCGGGAAGCTAGAGACGAGGTGAAAAGGCTCAAGGAGTAGATCGAAAACCTAAAGGCCGCAAAGCCTGTAGTGGCAGTGCGGGACGCGGAGGTCCAAGTTGGTTTTGCGTCGTTCTGGGAAGTGAGTGAGCAGAGAAAAAGGGAGGAGAAGGAGAAACGAAGGGTAAAGACGCCGGGTCCCTCTTATTTTCGCAAGAAAATCAAACTAGGCGTTTATACATTGATTAGGAATCTCCAACTGGAATGAAAAACGGCCCTTTTAAGGGCCACCCCAAATTTCGCATAAAGGTTTCACTTGAAAATGTATTGTGCCAAAAGCGCATAGAGATTAGAGACTGTGTAGACATTTTAAAGCGTCATATTTTTAGCGGGAGAAAATATTTAGGAAGGTTATTTAATTTTCGCAACTTTCGCCCTGTCAACCGTCATCAAGATCTATCGAGATTATAGGGGTTCCATTCGAATTTCTTCGAAATTTACCGGCGGCAGGAAAGGGTTTGGGCATTAGCGATGACCCGTTTTGGATTGTTTTAACTAGGCAGACAGGAACTCCGCGTTCACACCTTTAACTATTCTATAAAAGGATTAAAATTAGCCCTAAAAATTTTGCTAAAATTATTACTCGAAGATCTGTCAGTGATTCCCTCTCGGTCTTCACTCTTCTCAAAAGGAAAAGCAGAAGTATTTTAAATTTACTAAGTTAAAATAAGGCTTAGATTTAAGTCAGAGTAAAAGCTTAAACTTCGATTCTTATTTCTTGCGTGGGGACAATCACCCTGCGATTGCGAAACAGTAAAACTCCAAAATTTCCAATACTTCAAATTTACTTTGCTTAGGAAAATAAGCCTAAACTTGTTAACCCTTCCCTTCCCTGGTGACTGGTCACCGTGGTTCGCGGGGGTGGGGGCGGAGAAGTTCTCTTCAAGCTAAAAAAACTGTGAAAAGAGGGTTTTAAGGACAGTATGACTATGGAAACCTTTGGCCGTGAAGAACTGAAGATCGCGGGCACCTGCAAAAAAGAGAGTTTCAGGTCATGGCAGCTTTCGCCTATAAAACTGGTAATATATCACAGAGCTATGCCTGGCGCTGCCATCTCCAAATATGTGTAAACTCTGAACGTCACCAAAACCAAAGGCCAAGCCTATTGAAAGGGAAACACCGAGTGACCTAAGCGCTTCTTAATCTTAATACAAAGAATACCCAAAAATTGTATCGGGACTCACTTCTCCAAAGTCCAAACATGTTAGAAGAGAAAGAAGTCAGAGCTAAAAAATAGCGAGAAAAATAAAACCAATTGAAAATGCAAAACATTAGTTTTTAACCACATCGTTTTATTAGCCACATCTTATGATGAACATCTACGATGAGGGTCTTAGTTTGACCTGGCCTGTTGTTGGCGGTGAAGGTGGTGGCGGCGTCGTGGAAGAGAGCTGCCTTAGACAGAATACAATTTTTCGATCGTCATTGAAGGGAGAGTGAATGGGAGAGAATTGTGGTGAGGTGATATTTTTCGTTCGTCTACTTAAAAGGAAGGGAATTATGATAGTTAGGTTAAGCCATATACCCTCCCTTGAAAATTCCTCTTACCCGTCGATATAAGAGTTTCACGCTCCCCTCTTTCAACATTCAAAGAAATCGAGGGAAATTTTGAAAGCAAAAGAAAGTATTTACTGACGTTCTTTTTATAATGGTCTTAAGGCACCGGGATATTACAATTATTGGGTGTTTTACCGAATTCTCTCTCTTTCAAACTCTTCTGACCATAAGTTCATGCTAGAAATTTATAAGAAGCGATAAGTGTGCATCGGCATAAGTCTATGTTGTAAACTCATCGAGGGGATAATCACTAAAACTATCTGTTCTTCGATTCGCCGGAATATTACAATTACGGCATAAGTAAATTATACGGGTAATAATTCTATCACCGTATAGGGTAGGGCATCGATGGGCTATTCACACTGATTTTATGCACGGTAAACTATTTAAGCATTGTAAAAGATAGCGCTATTCACTCATTAGGGTAAGGTATAGAGGGGTTATCCACTCATTAGGGTAGGGTATAGAGGGGCTATTCACTCGTAAGATGTGGCTACTATTACGAGCCCTTGGGTCGCCTTGTTTACACTAGTTAGAAGTATCGTTCGTCTTTGTAAAGGGAGAGTGAAAAGAGGGATTTTCGATTTTCCAAGGGCATTGAATTGTCTATAACAATGCATAACGAATGTACTATGCACATATAAATGAACACAGAGTGAAAAGGGATAAATTGTGGTTAGGTGATATTTGTCACTGTTGAAATATTAATGAGCAAACAGTAATATCTGTAGTCTTTTATTAACACAGAAATTTGTCATATTGCCTCACCTAAAATGAGAAATATCATTCTCTCTTTTAAAATTCCTCATACTTTAAGCCATGACTATTCAGTCGGTCTGCGTGGAAAAATAAAAATATACTCTCTCCCAGTCCCAGTCTCCAGAGCACAAACTTAAAAACAAAACCAAAATAAAATCAAAGAAAAATTAAGGGTATTTTCATATACTGAGGCTATTTTTAGAATGGTCATAAGGCTCCGGGATATTACAATTACGTAGTACTGCCATTACTCTATAGAACACATTTGGTTGTCCTACAGAAATGATTTTTGTGAGAGGTTTATTTATATATGGAGAGAAGTTGATTGATGAATGATGACTCCAGTGCAACGTGGACTTATGTGGATGCTAGTTGCTACACCTTCGCTCTGTTCCTAAAAGAGGTTATTTTTGGTCTCTGTTGACACCTAGGCCAGTCACTGTTAGACTGTCAGTCAGTGGCCTATTAATAGGCTCCACTTTAATTTCGTTTGGCTCCCGCGAGTACTAAGAGTCTAAGCCCGAGTTACGCGCTTTTCCTTATTGTTATTGTTTTGTTGTTCATCGTTTAACAATATACGGGCTCGGGATTTCTGAGATTACCGTAATCATCATGATGCCATCCTCGTCCCTCGATTCCCAGGACCCAACCTTACAACAGCTGGATATGGTTGATAATATTGGAAACAAGTGAGTGGAATGTTTTTACCTCTCCGTGTGACGTAGTCCAGGAGAGGTTCTGTAACGGCCGTGTCTGTCTGTGTGTCTGTCTGTCTGTGTGTGTGTGTGTGTCTGTCTGTCCGTTGTTACACCCACGTGACCGCGTTCGCAGTTTGCGTATCGGAGCAAACGTGTTCGCCATTTCCGAACTGCTTTCACAGTCACGGAAATGGCTCCTCTACTTGAGTTCTCACACCACCAATCTTCTGGTCTTTGTCCATACCACACGGACACTAGTCTGTTCTTACTGGCTGCTAATCACCACCATCTTCTGGTCTTCGTCCATTCCACGTGGACACCAGTCTGTACATACTGGCTTCTAATCACCACCATCTTCTGTTCTTTGTCAATCCCACATTGACACCCGTCTGCACTTACACTGCCTTCTAACACCACCATCCACTGGTCTTCCGTCTATTCCACATAGACACCAATCTGTATCATTGGCTTCTACTCCATTATCATCGTTTGGTTTTAGGATATACGCGGCGATCAGCTAGGGTTACGAGAAACGTCTAGCCTCCCTAAGGTAGGATCGCTACCAAAGGTTTTCGCATTTGCGGTTTTTCCTTACTATTATAATGGAAACGAATCGTATATATACCCCAAAATTTGAAGAAAGCGGGAAGAGGGGTACCCTTCACTTTAAACGTCAATATTAGCAAAGTTTGAGAAGATAATAAGTATAACTTTATTTTAAACGATTTAACTATTATTAATGTTAATTATTGAAGATTAAAATAATTAAAAATAATTATATTTATTTAAATATTAAAGATAAACCTCTCGTGCAAAGAGAGAGATTATCATTGCCTCCTATATCTACCAAGGCCCGTGCATGCGATATATTTCCTTCATTGCCTCCTATATCTATCAAGGCCCGTGCATTGTGATATATTTCATTCATTGCATAAACATAAGCGAGATTGTTTTGGGAAAAAAATACTGCTTCCACTAATGCGTTTATACTCCTTGTTACTGTTGTATAGAGTAATCATGATAAAAGCTTAAAAAATTACGAGGACAGACCTTTTTTATCCTCATTCAAAAATATTTTTTGGTGCTAAGACTGCTTTAAAAAATCCAAACGGTTAGGCATTGGTAAAAAAGACAAATGATATTTTTCAAATCTTATGAGATAACGCCCACCTAGTTGAAAATTGCCGTTTTTTATCCGCGGGAGCCATTCCTTATGAGAATTTCGATGCTAGTAGGTTGTCAATTAAACTACCGGTATATTATTGTTGTTGGAAATTGGATATTAAGTCAAATTAAGTGGTTGTAAAGAGCCAGCAGGTTTTTGCCACTTCTTTTTGTGAGTATTTGATTTTTATATGTAAAATGGAGGAAGATAATGTTGAGAGTAAGGATGAAATGCGGAAGCGCAAAGCGCGGGAAAGGATGAGGGCAAAAGGTCGACGTTTTCATTGGATACTTAAGGTTATATAATCTTCTCGACACGGAGAGGTAATATTTTGGTTTTCCCGACTTGTTACATCTAGTTTAGTACCAGCAAACTTCCAGTGCAATTGTATTTTAATTATCAAAGTCTCGAAAACTTAAGGTTGAAAAACTGTGCAATTAAATAAGAATTTGAACTGTCAAAAAGCCTTTAGGGACTTTTTTTATTACTTTTCACTGATAATCAAATCCATTCGTTGGGAATCCGATAGTGAGTAAGATTAGCTCTTCGAACTTTCTAAAGATTTTAATTGTAGTCTGAGCATAATAAAAATTACGCACTATGGAAGACAGCTATAATGTTGAAATGCTAATTTGTCCTTTGGTATGTGTTAATTTAGTTGCATTTTTATATAGCATTCATGATACTTTATCAATAAGCGAATCACATAGCGATTCAACACCAAATTCATCGCCAACGTCTAGTTCAAGACTTTTGAATACGGTTAATGATAGAGAGGAAGAATTTCGAAAAAAGTTTGAATCTGGACTTTTCGGGAAGAAAAATATTCAGGAACATTTCATTTTTCAACGATGCTTGCCCGAACCTTCGAAAAAAGTCATTTTGGAGTGCAAATATTGCTTTAAGGAACTTCAGTCAAACTGTTCCAACAACTTCGAGCGCCATATCCTGGTATTTTTCCTTATTATACTAACAACTTAAAATTCTTCCTTGGTTCTGGCAGCCATGTGCTTTTCAGATTTCAGTCTATATTCAACCAACCATCCATAATGGTCGTGAAAATGATGTCATGAATCTTAGCTCCACCCTTAATCTAAATTCCTCTATTTACTGAAACTATAATTTTTTAGCAAAAACACGAAAATAAGTATTTGAAAAACAGGGCTGAGAAGAGGGCGGCCGAAGACGATTGGTTTCCACGGGAAGAAAATAAGAATAAACCAAAACTGAAACTGACGGACAACAAGCAGATTGTCTATAAAAGGAGCATAGTGGATTTAATTTGCAGAAACGTTCTCCCATTTAGTCTTGTTAATACCTACGGATGGAAAGAAATGGAAAGAATTTATGCAAGCAGTCGCCCCCCAAATCACAGTACAACGCCGTCGCACTGTAATTAGAGATTTTGAAGTGGCAGTAAAGGGTTTGAAACCGAAAATCAATACATAAAGAGAAATCTACACACAGGGGCGAGGCCGACATTGGTGGTATCCTCCCTCTCACCAAGAAGCTCCACCAGGGGCAGTGCGAGCTGGATAGCGTGTAGGGGGTAGTCTGGCGTAGCTTCTTGGTGCGACAGAAAATACTCCAATCACCCAATGGCGGCCTCGCCCCTGGGTGTCGTTTTTCACTGTATAATTTCCAAAATAGTCTATTACCTCTAATTTATTTATATACACGTAGGATATATACGTAGCTTACAAACCGGATCGAACCACACACAGTTTAACTCCCTTTTTAATCTCTTCTACAGGCATTACTTTCGGGAATCCCTGAAAAAACCCTCCACTTGACTTTGGACATGTGGTCTAGCCGGCATCGCCAATTGGTGATCGGCATAAGATGTCAATGTATAAGCAAAACTTGGCAACTACGAAATGTTTTGATCGCCTTTTCCCACTTCCCTGGAAAACATAGTGGAGAGGCAATTCTAATGAAAATTCGTCACGAGTTGGCGGAAGTTGGAATTGTGCCATCCCAAGTAAGAAAAACTCAAAAATTTTTGTGATTAAACTAAAACATTTAAATATTTAGATATTCTAGGAGAGCGATAGCTCTCTTAGATAAGACTTCATACCGACTTTAATGTATAAGGATGGTTTTTTGATTGGTTAAAACTTTTTTTGTATCGTATTAACTGCTTTGAAAAAATTCCACTGAACTACAATTCGGGCCCTAAATATGTGGTTAAAATTTCAAAAAGATCCATCCATTAGTTTTTCTTATAAAAAATAAAGTTGCTAAGGGTGGTTTTCATTTCCATAAAAATAATCATAGATTTTGACGAAAACCTCGAAATTTTCCCATAGAAATAACATGGGAAAATATTTTACAGATAACCATCTTGTTGTAGCCGTCATGATATAACTATACGTTTGTTTGATTTGAAAACGGTTTTAAACGAAAGCCTCATATTTAGTATTTGTGCTTTCCAGCTTTCATTGATTAATTTTAAGTTTAAGTATGTTTAATTTTAAATTTTCAAAATTACCCCAATCTGCGTTATTTAAGCATGGATAGACTGATTTACTAGAAAATATCAGCGCGACCAAAATTGGCCTTTTTTTCGTTTAGTTGCGTCATATTAATCCGATTGTTTTTTCTTAATGCCTTTTGGTTGAAATGGCCTATCGGTAGTGAGATAAGACTGCTTTAATATTGCCGCCGTGACAATATTACCCAGTTTGTAGCCGCCATTTTTTTAAGGGGAAAAGATTTGAGAGTGTGTCCTTTTTCGTTGTCATTTTCATATTTTTTGAGGATTTGCTGATGAATGGATTTTAAATATAATATAAAGTAGGTTTCAAGCTTTAATATAAGCCTAATTTCTTAATTTTCCACCTTTTTATTGTCCCACAATCTATTCCTAAACTTGCCACTTTTTTTAAGGCGGTGAAACCCGTGAGATCGCGCTAAGCCTTGGTCGCTTCAGCGCCGAAAACAGCTGTAGTGAGACATGTTATTTACTAAAAATGTATGCGGTCAGAGTGTTGTTTTTGCCTTTTAATGCTTCTAATCGTGGTGGCGTCGAGGTTTACGAATCCAACGTGTGTTGCGAAATAAAATCAAGAGTGGATACTATATGATCTATGCTTTAAAAGGAATTTGACGGCGCCAGGCCTTGCCAAAAGTCAGATCTTGGATTATCGCATGTCAATGATAAGAAATTGACCCTCGGATATCCTGTGACTAGGAGATGCTTACAAAGTTACTAACCCTCGATTTTGGAGGTAGATACTGTGTAGTGACACTTAAAGTAACGATTTAATCTTATAAACAGACTACCATCATAAGCCCATATCGTAAATTAAACGATGTTGATATCAAAGCTTAATTGAAATACCAATACCAATTTTTTTAACTCAATGAATCTTAAATATCAACATCAAAAATTATCTTCTGAAAGAGATATCTACTTATATTCCATTCAAATTTCTCGCAACATTTCAAATTAACAAATAGAAATGTACAAATGAAGTTCAAACCGATTAATTGGGCAAATTGCTATATTGGTCACTGTTACCGATCACAGATAGATTTCCGTCCTTCTGTAGTGTTTATTATGCTTGTGAAATGGTAAGCAAAATCTGTGATTAAAGTTTAAAATAGACATGGGCAAAAAGGGCTTTATAAATATCAACTCGATTACCGAATATCTAAATTTGACTAAAATTAACAAAATATTCTATTCATTGTTAAAAATCTTGTTTGAAGCAGCAAGCCATCTAATCCTTATTTACCTTCTTTTGAATCTTAAATATCAACATCAAAAATTATCTTCTGAAAGAGATATCTACTTATATTCCATTCAAATTTCTCGCAACATTTCAAATTAACAAATAGAAATGTACAAATGAAGTTCAAACCGATTAATTGGGCAAATTGCTATATTGGTCACTGTTACCGATCACAGATAGATTTCCGTCCTTCTGTAGTGTTTACTATGCTTGTGAAATGGTAAGCAAAATCTGTGATTAAAGTTTAAAATAGACATGGGCAAAAAGGGCTTTATAAATATCAACTCGATTACCGAATATCTAAATTTGACTAAAATTAACAAAATATTCTATTCATTGTTAAAAATCTTGTTTGAAGCAGCAAGCCATCTAATCCTTATTTACCTTCTTTTGAAAAAAAAATAATACGTTGATACCTCTTTCAGTAGATGATTTATTGATATTTCAGTTTCATTGAGTTTAAAAAAATTTGTTCCACCATTGGTTAATTTTCAATATTGACCAATAGATAATCACAAATTTTAATAACTAAATTATTAAAACCGGTTCAAAACCATATTAGTTTTGAAACGATTAAATTATAATTTTAAACATATATACTAGTTAATTCCTCGTAGTCGAAGGTAATTAGTTTATTTGCTTAGTGAAATTAATGCTGAATATTATATACACAAAGTAAATAATAAATTAACTTCTAAAATTTAAATGTAAAGTGTGTGCATTATTCCCCAATTAATAAAAGATATCCCCCTATTTTCATTCAAATTAATTACTATTTTGTGGATAATGGATAGAAAATGTCGAGCTCTAATTGCGATATAGCTAAAATCAATCCCACTGGCTATTTATAATACAATATAACCTTTGCCCTATGTTTACTGTTTTGAATTTTATTTGTAAACTTTAAAACAGTATTACAATTTTTTAAATTAAATAATTATTAATAAATTTCAATAAAATAAATTCTGGTTAAATACATAACACTTCTTTTTATTAAGTTTCTGAAATTATCAGAGCTAAATATCCAAGACACATATTTAATTGCTGTCATTTCGACACAACTGCAACCGTATAGATTTATTCATTTAATAACATTTCTCATTTCTAATTATTTAAATTCAAAGGGCTGTATTAACTTTTAAAGGTGAAAACCCAGCTGACTTAGAAGTAAACAAATACCAGGCTGCCAGGCTTGTCTCTAACACAACAGAGTTGGCCATTCTCGCTTATGAGAAATGAATCCTTTATGCATCTCTGGACTTTAGGAGCTCCAGGAGTCCAGGACTCCCAACTGAAGCAGGGTGGGAAATAGGGATTTTTTTAAAACTAGACATTGGGCCTCCTGCCCAGGAATAAATGAACTGGTCCATGACCATTGACCAGGGCGCGGCGTCTGCTAAACTAAAGAAGTGGGTAATTAAAATATTAGAATTTTAATGTGTGGACTCTGGTTACCCTTGAATTTTTTAGTACTCTCGTGGACCACTGACCCCCCTCCGATTTAATTTTTGAACTGTAACAGGCAATTTTTAAACTCGTCATTTGCCCTGTGTTACCGCCTTATTTCCCACGCTGGCGTGAGTTGCTTTGTGTTGTCGAGTGCGTGATGGAGCGGGCTATGCCTGGAGTCCCAACCCCCGTTACTTACTACCAAAATACCCACTAGCATAGCCCACTCGATCACGCTCTCTTTTCCCCGGCTACATATTTCGAAGAGAGCACTTTTTAGGCGTATTTATTAACAATCTTGGATCACCTTTGTGGACTTTTAGGGTATCCCTTATAAATTGAGTCGGCATTGCCCTGACTATAGTGTGTTTAAGGTTTATAAGCTTAACTAGCTGTTACCCGCGGCGTCGCTCGCGTGTAATAAGAACTTCCATCAAAATGATATAAAGAATGGGTAGATTTTACTGATGACTAATATTTTTGTAGCACCCTATTAGCGAAGGCACTCGGCGTTGCCTGTCAGCCCGTGGGAACATTTTTTATTACTTTTCACGCGAACATTATTCTATAAAGA
This sequence comes from Phalangium opilio, assembly GCA_019434445.1. Taxonomy (NCBI): domain Eukaryota; kingdom Metazoa; phylum Arthropoda; class Arachnida; order Opiliones; family Phalangiidae; genus Phalangium; species Phalangium opilio. The sequence goes on from JAEQBA010001993.1 coordinate 76,913, forward strand.
AGGGTTTTCAGTTTTTGGCCGCAATTTCTATAAAGAAGGGTTTTAAAGTTTTGGCCGCCATTTAAAAAGATGGCAACAAATCGAACCCAAAAGACCATTCACCCCATCTATTGGTTAAAGGAAAGCAGTGTACTAAATATTTGTCAAATCGGTTGAAAAGCACGGACTTTGTTGCATTGAGAAGTTTTTTTACATTTCTGGTCGCCATTTTTTAAGATGGCGGCGGATTGGAAAAATCTTTCTTAGTACGTGCCTACTACTTATGAGAAACGTTCCTGCAAAGTTTCAACCTTTTAGGGAAAGCGGTTTGGGCTGGGCGTTGATTATCAGTCAGTCAGTCAGTCAGTCAGGACTTTGATTTATATAGATATAGATATCAAACAGACGTTAGTTAATGCTACAAAAAAGTTCGAAATTGATAATCTCGGATCGTCTTTGAGAAGTTTTAAGGATATCCGAATTTCATATTGGGCTTATGAAAAGTTTGAGCTAAAGGTTAAACAGACATAGGCTAAATCAGCGTTTTAAAAAATTGTGTAAAACTGTCAATTTGGTCCTATTGTGGAATTTTTAGGGGAGCGCCTCGCGTTTCAATAAAGGGTTGTAAAAAATTGTATTATGTTAATTACAATAAGAATACAAACTTTCAATGAGTTACGTTTTTATTTTTTGGAGTATCATTATAAATAAATGACTGGTTGAGCTAAAGTTACGGTCCCCTTTTTATATGTTTCTGCTTAGTGTAGATTTTGAAAATGTAAAACAGTTTCTTAACAATCTTAATTAAAATGAAGACTGAAGGAGCAGATATTAATCAAAAATGTCTTGATTAGAATCAAGTCCTAAAAAGTATCGATAAGACTGAGGTTATCACTTTACTGAAGGATCAGATATTAACTTTTCTTTTTAATTATAATAATAATAATAATAATAATAATAATAAGATGGCTTTATTATGGGATATCCAGCTCAGACGAATCTGATTTCCAGCAGGGTCCCGTAAACAAAATTGGTACAAGCAATGTTACAGTTGGAAGAATGCAATACAAAATTATATAAGGAATAAGGTGGAGCGTTTAGTTTATCAGGAGAGCAGTGACACCCCTACGAAACTCGGCAATGGATTGGGTGGAGTCGTGAAGGGCTTGGGGGAGCGCGTTCCAAAGGGCGATGGCGCGACAACGTGGGCTAACTTCGCGGAGGTGAGTGAGGAGCGAGGGAACTTGAAGCTTTGTGTCGCGAGAACGAGTGCTATAGGTGTGCGTATCTGCGACACGACGAAAATGGGCACTTATGTAGGCCGGTACGAGGCCGGTCTGGAGACGGTACAGGAAAAGGTACATGTGAAGGGTGTAGCGCTGACGGAGAGTAAGCCAACCAACACTCTTAAAATCAAAGGTGTGATTTAGCACCTTTTGTCTTAATTTTGACGGGTCCAAAAACAGCACCATTAATGTGGTTAAATAACGCCTCTGAAAGCTTTAAATGGCCCATTTTCAACACTTTGCGTCTTAAAAATATTTCCCCCCGACACATTTATTACACCTTTTAAAGCTTAATCTTACACCTTTTAATTACCATATTTTTAAAATATCTTCTTAAAGTGTCTGTATGTTCTTCTAATATTCTTCAAAAGGCGTAAATTTTTTCTTGAAGTGAGAAATAGTGCAGAAAAGGTGTGATTTAGCACCTTTCGTCTTAATTTAAAGTTGTTAAACATCACCTCTGAAAGTGTTAAATGGACCATTTTTAGCACTGCATCTTAAAAATATTTCCCACTGACACATTTATTACACCTCATTGAGATATTTCTTACACCTTTTAAAACAATATTTTTAAAAATTGTTCTTTGAGTGCTTGTACTTTGTATGTTCTTCCAAAATTCTTCAAATGGCGTGAATTTGAACTACCGAAGTGGGAAATAATGCAGAAAAGGCGTGTAATATTGTAAGGAAGGCTGTATTACACAACGTGATTTTAATACAGTTTGACACCTTTACCACATCGTGCTACTCTCAATAAAGGTGCTATATATACTTTTCACTGTACACACACAATATTTTAGTGTTTTTACCACCTATAAAAGTAGTTTTTATGGGTTCACATTTCACACAGACAGAAACCAAAATTGGGAGTTCTCATTCGAAAACACTCCCGCAATTTAGGCGGTTTCGGAAAGTGGTAAATAGTCTCAAAAGACTTCACTTAACGAAAGTGTTCATGGCTAAAATTTCTCTGTTAATAACAGAGTTGCAACGTGCCACATTATCTAACGATTTGAAGTCTTATCTAAATATAAGAGAAAGGTGAAATAAGCCATAATCCATAACATATCCGTTGTTATTATTGTAACATGTTGTTTAAAAAGAAAAATTTATATTTAAATTATGGTAAATAAACATGTTCCAGTAAATTGTTGAGATATTTATGGATTTTTAATGAAAGGTTTGTCTGTAGTTCAAATTTACATCCGCAGAATCACGAAATTTTAGTGCAGAAGAAACTTTGTTATTATATGGGTTTTCTAAACTATTAATTCAACCGATAACCAATACGCAGAGTGTGGGCGTTGTGAACACTTAACGATAAATTAGCCTTGTTTGATTGAATTAAAAATGTTAAACCCGGGACGCAATGCGTCAAAACAATTAATGATTATAGAACTTTAATTATGGGTAATGTCAAATAAGGTGGACTTCGAAACTCTTCATTAGATATTAAGCTGAAAGGATTTAAACACACTTATTTGAACAATGGGTGTCGAAAATAAGAATGGAAATTGTTCAACAGAGGTGCAGTTTAACACCTTTTCAACTCGTCTTTCGTACTAAAAGATAATTGTTACTCTTTTATGTGTGTTGTGCAATTCCTTACAGGATGTGTCTCAGCACCTTGGCGAGCTTAAAATAACACTTTTAAGCGTGTCGCGTAACGCCTTAAAGAGTGTCGCGTAACGCCTTAAAGAGTGTCGCGTAACGCCTTAAAGAGTGTCGCGTAACGCCTTAAAGAGTGTCGCGTAACGCCTTAAAGAGTGTCGCGTAACGCCTTAAAGAGTGTCGCGTAACGCCTTAAAGAGTGTCGCGTGACGCCTTAAAGAGTGTCGCGTGACGCCTTAAAGAGTGTCGCGTGACGCCTTAAAGAGTGTCGCGTGACGCCTTAAAGAGTGTCGCGTGACGCCTTAAAGAGTGTCGCGTGACGCCTTAAAGAGTGTCGCGTGACGCCTTAAAGAGTGTCGCGTGACGCCTTAAAGAGTGTCGCGTGACGCCTTAAAGAGTGTCGCGTGACGCCTTAAAGAGTGTCGCGTGACGCTTTTAAGAGTGTCGCGTGACGCTTTTAAGAGTGTCGCGTAATGCTTTTAAAAGTGTCACATAACACATTTAGCAGGTTTTATGAAGCTAATACCACCTGATCACCAATTCCGTTTCCTTAGCTACTTTTTACTCAGGGATAAAAATATTTTCTTATGAAAATATCATCTTTAAAAAATGCTGTTATATTTACTTTAATACGAACAATTACGTCTTTTTCCTTGCATTTATAATCTTTGGATTGACTTCAAAATTAAAAGATATATAGAAACGGAAGACCTCATATAAAAAACAAGTTATTGATTTTCAATCCCGCAGTATTATTATTTAATTTCCATGTTTAATTTCAAACGGTGTTTTAAAGGTTTTTATTACCGAATTTACACCAAATTATCTGGAAAAACTCAAGGTGATGAAACTCTATTTTGGGTGTTTTTAATTTGCAAAACATTTGTTTTCTTAAATTACACTCTTTTGAAACTTCCATTTCGCTAAATATTAATTATCCACAAAACTATTTCATAATCATAAGTCAATGAAAAAATGCGAAATTGTTCTCTCGCGTTATTGTATGGTACTGTATGAGACAGTTTAACTATAGCAATTAAAAATTTACAGAATTGTGCTAAAAAATACCAGTTTATAAAATTTAAAGTCTGAGATCTACCCTTATAACACCCTTTCCGAAGAAAAAGGAGTAATTCCAGATAGATTTTACACCTTTATTAACTAAGCTTTTTTTCGTAGATAATGGTCACCTTTAAAATACCAATATAACACCGTTTTTGTTATTCATGTGAAAATGTTAGGTGTTATATAGGTGTTTTTAAAAAGTACACCATTTTCACTCCAAAGAAACACTTAATTTTTTTTGTGTGCAGCTTGGCGCGGGCGTCAGTGGCTGAAGAGCGTCGGGTTGAACCAAGTATAGTTTTGGCAGCGCGGTTTTGGAGAGTTTGGAGGGAGCGAAGGGAGGAGGCTGAAGCCGAGTTGTACAGGATGTTGCCATAGTCAAATAAGGGTTGAACCATAGTTTTGTAGAGGAGGTTCAAAAGTCCGACATCAAGGGAAGGTTTGAGGGAACGAATGCACCAAAGGCGCCGATTGACCTTGAAACTTAAAGGCATGCTTAAGAAAAAACAACGTTCCATTACCGTTTTCCGTTGAAATAACTTATTTTACAGGTAATCTATTTCAAAAATTTACTTATCTCGGGTTTTCGGGCACAATTCCATTCCCCCAAAACATTTTATCAATACATTACTTTTGAGAGATAACGTGTCAAAATAAGCTTTAAAACAATAGAAAACTGAATGAGCGGTCTGTTTAGCCATGACCAAAACCTTCAAACCAGTGTTGCTAATGTTAGAAAGTGGATTTTCCCACTTCCATTTTAAAAATTTGCCGCATTTCCCACACCCCCTTTTATACAGTCATATTTATCTGGACTATTTTATCATACTAAGTTTAATATGGAATATCACTCCGCATGGCTTTGACAATATGTACAAATGCTATAAAGCTTTAAAATTCTCAAAATATGCTTTCTTTTTTTTTCAGTGCCAAACTTAAAATCACCGAATTTATTTCAAAATGCCGCTTGAAATTATTAAACCGGATAAAATTTTCGGAAATGCACTAATTTTAACTGTGCAGTTAAAATTAGTGCATTTTTGAAAATTTTGCACTATTTACCCTTGAACAGGAAAATTCCAACATTTGATTGATTTCGGAAAAATATTACTTTTTCCCCACAGAGCCTAAAACCAAACCTAAATCTCCCACGATGTGGAAAATTACCCACACATTGGCAACACTGCTTTAAAAACTTACAACAAGCACACTTTCGAGACATGTTCTGAACAAATTAGTGCTTAACCCGCTAATAGTACGACCACAGAGAATTGATGTAAACTGTAGTTGAAATATATTCATGTGCGACCTGCGGCACTGAATGGTCTCTAACCATTGTTTGAAACTAGAGAGAGAAATAGTGAGCAACATTAATCATGTCCTGAGCTATGAGAATGAACAGTATGACTGTTGACTGAAGTACACTAGACATTACATCATTTTTCATAACCACGAGTAAAAATCTAACTGTCCCTACTTAATTTTCCGCCATTGTTTTAAAACGTATCCACTGCGAAGCATGCCGGGCACAAATGAGGGAATGTCATACACGTACTCTCTCAAAAGTGATTAATGTAATGATAAAATGTTTTGGGGGAATGGAATTGTAAACTGTAGTTGAAATATATTCATGTGCGACCTGCGGCACTGAATGGTCTCTAACCATTGTTTGAAACTAGAGAGAGAAATAGTGAGCAGCATTAATCATGTCCTGAGCTATGAGAATGAACAGTATGACTGTTGACTGAAGTACACTAGACATTACATCATTTTTCATAACCACGAGTAAAAATCTAACTGTCCCTACTTAATTTTCCGCCATTGTTTTAAAACGTATCCACTGCGAAGCATGCCGGGCACAAATGAGGGAATGTCATACACGTACTCTCTCAAAAGTGATTAATGTAATGATAAAATGTTTTGGGGGAATGGAATTGTGCCCGAAAACCCGAGATAAGTTAATTTTTGAAATTGATTACCTGTAAAATAAGTTATTTCAACGGAAAACGGTAATGGAACGTTGTTTTTTCTTAAGCATGCCTTTAAGTTTCAATTAAAAAGAAAAGTTAATATCTGATCCTTCAGTCAAGTGATAACCTCAGTCTTATCGATACTTTTTAGGACATGATTCTAATCAAGACATTTTTGATTAATCTTGTGTCTGCGCCGACAATGCGTCCAACATAACAAGAGCGCTGAACATGGTGGACGTTTTCCCCGATAAACAGTGGCTTGTTCAAGAAGAAGATGAAGCCGGAAGTGACGCCGAAAAAGAGATTGTTTTAGACGAAGGTAATCGTGGGTTAATGTACTCTTAAGGGTAGTGTGAAAAAGAAAGCATGAATATTTTTCTCATCGATAATTCTATTTATAATTATAAAACCTATCTACATAGTGATAGATAATAAGTGCGAATGATTTTAAAACCAAAATAGATTCCGATTTATTTGATTATTACAGTTCAGTGTCTTTATAACTCTTGCAGCATGGGGTGTAATGGGTGCTGATTTTGGTCTGACGCAATACACGGAAATACCAGTATCGGATGAAACTGATAGTACAGACAGCTTAGACTATTTAAATAAGCCGGCATCTTGCGAAAGGAAAAGATGCATAGCGCATACTCTTCAGCTTGCTATAAATGATGCGCTAAAGAACGACACAGTGGCCAAACCACTCCTAAGTCGCCTCCAGTCGTGGATCAATTTCTTTCGCCGTTCAGCAAAGTGGACCGTAGAATTAAAATCTAAAACGGGAGGTCTGGACCTAAAACAAGCCGGAGGTGTGCGATGGAACGCCATGTTTTTCGCCCTGGAGCGATTTGTTAAGGTAAGTTGAAATTTTCAAATAGAAGACAAATGAAACTGGAGGTCACATTTTTATCAGGGAAGGTTTTATGATCAGTTTTATGTAGGTTTCTTAGCCCAATTTTTGATCTAATTACAGGATAATATGCTAGAAGGCATGACCCATGTTTTTTCTAAAGCAAAGAAAGAAAAAATTAAGATGTCTTTTGAGCTTCCAACAGAAGAGGATTTTGAAGATGCAACTGAGCTCGTCGAAATTTTGAGGCCGCTTAAAAATGGCACAGTTTTTTTCAAAAATCTGGTTTGATATCTTCAAGTGTAGTCGGAGGCTTGCTAACCATCTTCAAGGAGACACATGAAGTTGAAGCAAAAAAATTTGCAAATTTTAAATCCTGTCTTTTAAAAAATTTAGAAAAAAGATTTGCAGATGTTCTAGCTGACAATATATATATATTGGCTTCCATGTTAGACCCTAATCAGAAAACCTTACTTTTCGACAGTAAGTATTTTTTGATGATTTTTTACGAAACATGTCATACTTATAAAGCTAGCTGTTGCATCGTTAGAGCAACGATTACCGTCTGGCAAACAATTCTTACAATTTGGTCTCGTTTGAGTCTTTTGCACTTCTCGTCTGTCTCACGCTATCAGAAAAGGATACTGATTTTTACTTCAGATATTTTTTTCACACTAATTGAATCATGTTTTTTTCTAGGTGGCTATACAACCCCACCCTGGGATGAACAGTACCCCAAATTTAAATGCCCAAGTAGGTTAATGGGTGAAAGTATTTTACGAGAGGCAATGTTAAAAGAAAGAATGGAGGATACTGCGACAGAAGCTACGAGCCAAGAGGAAGTGTATTCGCCTTTCAGCTCGCTGGGACCAGCCACATCTGCTGCTGCCACTACTGTGACACCTATACACCAAATGCAGCAATATTTTTCTCAACCAAGGGCAACCCAGCCTGATGGGACACTAGACCTCTGGCGGTCAAAAGAACGAGAGTTTCCAACCCTTGCTATGACCGCCAGAAGATATCTTTCTGTTCCCGCACATCAGCTGATGTGGAGCGCTTATTTTCAGTGGCAGGATTCATGTTGAGGGCCAGAAGAAGCTCCTTGACTTTACAAAATGTTGCAAATATTTTAATTTACCGAGAGTACAGAGAAATGTGTGAGAAATAAAGTTTCAGTTGTTATTTTTATAACTGTCAAATACCTATTCTTCGGAAGTGTTTAAAATGTTGTAAATTTTCACAGTTATTAAATTGTTTACACTACCATTAATCATTATAAATTTTGCGGTATCGTGCATATTATTTTTTACTTGGTTTTTACTCATTCCTCCGTGTGGTTATATAATCTGGCTTAATTAGAATAATTGATCTTTCTTTAATGAAAAAGTCGGGTAACATAACATTAAACCTTAAATAAGACGACCCAAGGGCTGCGCTAGTAATAATAGCCACATCGTACCGTATAAAACAGGCGTACATAAAATTTTTGTGAACAGCCCCTCGATGCGCTACCTTTAACGGTTCTAAAATAATTACTTCAATTTTTTACTACTGCTTTATATATAATAGGAAAACGTGAGTGAGTAGCCCCACGATGCTCATGCTTTAACAGTGGTAAAACAGAATACCCGTAAAAGAAGTACAGAAAATCAGAGTGAACAGCCCCTCGATGCCCTAACAAGAATAATAAAAAAAGAACCCTCGATCAATATCCAAGGGGCCACAAGCTAGTACTTTCTTTTGCTTTTAAAATTCTTCTCGATTTGTGGAGAAATGCACTTAACTTTTTATAATAAACACCGCCTTAAGCCCATTCTAAATGTAACGTCGGTATAAACTTGCTTTTGCTTTTTAAAATTACCCTCGATTTCTTTGAGTTTTGAAATATGGGAGTAGGATTGAAAGCTTGAAACCCTTATTTACTGTCGATGAGTGAGTAGTGACAGGAATCTTAAAGGAAGCATTAAACCTTCCATTTAAACTAAGGCGATACAATAATCCTGAGCCTCTCTCTCGCTTTAAAAATATCGAGCAAACGTAAGACAAAAGTCACAATTCTTAACCTTACTAGTACAATCATGAGTTAATAATATGTTAGCTCCCTATAAGTTACTCAGGCTCCATAGGCGTAATGTATCCAGCGATTTCTTCTCATTTCGCCCGCGCGGGAAGAAAATCCGAATGTTGCGCTCTCTCTTGTCGGAAAAAAATCCCGCTCGTACGGCTCCTCGACCTCGAGTCGTCGGCTGCTTTTTCACCAAGGGAGTGTTTTAGTCGTGAATGTTTATGTTTTAACAATTTAACATAAAACTATGACGTTTGTGTCAGTACTGAGACAAAAAACAAATGCAGAAACTCAATGCAATTTGCCGATATTGATAAAGAATGCTAAAGATAAGAGTTGTTATTGTGACTTGAAACCAGAAAATTATACAACTGAGCTAAATCCAATCTACTGATCTCTTAACTGTTTTCTTAACCGAGGCTACTGAGCGAAATATTCGACTGCTTAAATAGCTCCGATATCATTGGCTAGATTCCACTACACGCGCTTCCGGGAAAAACCGGAAAGAAGAGTAAATAAGATTTTCGTTCACGTAGCGGCCGCAGAGTGTCGCATATAATTGCGAAGCCGGCGGCGCGGGAGAAAACGCTGGAGTATAAAAATGAATTGCCTGAGTAACTTATAGGGAGCTAACATATTATTAACTCATGGTACAATTAAATGCAATGCTTAAACTTTCCATTACAATCACCATACTTATATAAATGTATAATGAACTAAGAAAAGTATTTTTTTGAAACTTGGGGGTGAGTATCCCCCATGAAAGGTAGTAAGTCTGACACAGGGCACTGGTTTGTTTAGAAGCGTGGGAAATCAAACAAGGCGGTAAATCTCTTATAAAATCATCAATAAATATTACCAATGAAAGAAAATTATCATTAGTGAATAGCTCCTCGACGAGCTGCTTAAACAGTGCCCGTATCTTCTTCTTTTATGTAACACTTAATCCCAATTCCGTTTAAAACCAGCAAGGAGTTTTTAGTGAGTAGCCCCTCGACAATTACCCGTAATCCAGACCCAACACTTAATCCCCATTCATTTTATATAACCAATGAATCCTTATCCCCTTTCAAAAGCATCAATGAAAATGACCAAAAAAAACTGAAATTTTCATTAGTGACGCACGTCTTTAAAGATTAAACACACTTAACGCTCAACTGTACAGAAAGTTTTAGTTTACAACACATGCCTAGGCGTGCTTATCTCATCTTCTATGCCTTACATATCCGTGCTGGATAGTTTATTCCCGAAAATAATTTTACTTGCGCCATCTCTTCGGAAACCATGAAACTAGAATTTTTTGAGGAAAATATGCTACTAAATTTAATTTCGAACTATTATGTATTCCTATATTATCATCTATCTTGTTACTCTGTTAATAATTTGAACCTCAAAAATATGGGTTTTTCAAATTCTATTATTTCAATTTTTATTTCAAAAAATGTCGGCGCAAATATACTTCTTTATTCTACATTTCTTAACTTTCAACCTCCTCAAAAAAGAAGGATGCTTAGATTCCGAAGGGCGTGATCTTCTTTCTAAAGAAGGGACTCTCCCTTCTCTAACAGTCTACCCTCCGTTCATAGTAGGTTTCCTTCGAAACAAGGTAAACTCTCTTTCATAGGCAAGCGCCTTCTTTTCAAAGAAGGAAAAATTTTCTTCTAAGAAGGGGGACCTACAGTTAAGACGGGGACAAACCATTTCCTACCCTAGACCGTCAGACTCTCTGAGTTACTCAGCCCCTTCTTATCAATTACACTTCTAACTCTTTGACGGGGAAGGGTGAGAAGAGAATTCTTAAAAAAGCTTCTGAGAAGGAGAAACGGAGTTTAGCGGTGTCGCCCTCTACCTCAATGAAGGGGAAGATTGGAATCGAATAGAAATCGCGAAATGCCCACCACTGCCCTTAGCAAATTTTTTTTTTATAAAATAAACTAATGGATGGATCTTTTTGAAATATTAACCACATATTTAGGGCCCTAATTGTAGTTCTGTGGGATGTTTTCAAAACAGTAAACGTAATACAAAAAAGTTACATCCAATCAAAAAACCACCCTTATACATTAAGGGCAGTATGAAGTCTTATCTAAGAGAGCTACCGCTCTCTCAGAATAGAAGAAATATATATAGAATTTGTGACTTCGTTTTTTGAATAATTTAAATCAAAGGGTGCGTTGAATAAAAATGATTTCACATTTGGGTCATTGATATTTTAAAGGTAATTTTACATAGTGGTAAATCGGGCCCTGCAGACTATTCGTTGCTATTTGGTCGGAACAAATAATTTGGTCAAAATTGAGGTTTGCTATTCGCACCGACGAATCGAATAATGGTTTTCAAAATTCTAGGATACCCAATTATGAGTTTCGAAAAACCAACTATTTTATAGCGGATAAAACAATTAGAAAGTGAAAGTTTTTATCAGTTTATTGACCAAATTATTTGGTATTCGCAACACGTTTTTTTATTTTTCTGTTGATTTTGTGAAATTGAGGGCGTTGTGATAGGGTGCCCGCTGGACCATGGTCTCCAAGACAAATGAGAGCGTCCCGGAGATCCTTAGACAGTTCGAGGAGTAGTTTTCATAAAATTAGTGAGGATGAGAAAATGCATTGGAGAACATATTCGTGGGAAAGGTTTGCTGGCAACATTGGAGAACATGTTCGTGGAAAAGTTTCGCTGGCAACATTGGAGAACATGTTCGTGGAAAGGGTTCGCTGGCAACATTGGAGAACATGTTCGTGGAAAGGGTTCGCTGGCAACATTGGAGAACATGTTCGTGGAAAGGGTTCGCTGGCAACATTGGAGAACATGTTCGTGGAAAGGGTTCGCTGGCAACATCGGAGAACATGTTCGTGGAAAGGGTTCGCTGGCAAAATTGCAGAACATGTTCGTGGAAAGGGTTCACTGGCAACATTGGAGAACATATTCTTGTCAGTGAACTTTGCAAACTGGACTGAAAAACTAAGCAGCATAACGACTGACTTAGCTGCTGTGTACCATGGTCAATATAATGGGCTGTTTGAGCTGATAAATAGGAAGAAAAAAGGACTATTGATGACGAATCATTGACTTGCTCACAAACTAAAATCATCATCTAAAGAGGTTTACAACGGGAAAAGATGCAGTTGATGAATTCTCTGTCATAATGCAAAATATTTACAAGTCTTATTACAAATCACCTAAAAAGCAGACAGCGGTGAAGGAAATTGGAAATGATCAGGCAATTATAATCACCAAATTTGACTCTCTTCCGAAAACTCGTTGATTAATGTTCCATTTTAAATCAATCTCAGCAGTGGAAATAAATTGGGTCCCTATGGTAGTTCACCTAAAAAATGAGGCTAAAACTGTTGGGATAAAAGATGATGCTGCAAAGGCATCAAAACTCCTAAAAGATGTCACTGAACCTCTTTTCCAGCAAGATTGGCCCTTTTTCACGACTCGTACTCATTCGTTGGTGATTTATCAGTAAAATTACAGAGGTGCAATTCATCTCTTTAAGAAGCGTATGATGAAGTATTAAACACTTCAAAATGTGTGGAAAAATTTGAAAATTATGGTGCAGAAAAGGTAAAACTCTTCACTGCTGAGCTTCTCAAGGACAACTCTTCGATTAAAGGACAAAATTTTGAATTTGATTTGGATGTGCAATCATTTTTGTTTGAAAAAGAACTTGCTTATGAAATGTATTTTCAGCTTGATAAGCTTGTACATGACAGCAACATCTCGAAAATCACTTAGTGTTTGATATTAGAATCTGGCCAAAAGACCTCCATAGTTTAGACGATTTTGGAGTAAATGAAATTGTGGCCAAAAGACCTCCATAGTTTAGACGATTTTAGAGTAAATGAAAATGAGAAAATAATATGGAACTATTTTCAGCAACTTTATAGCGATCAAAATGAGGTTAGCCCCCAACTGCTTTAACAAAGAGTTTAGAGTTTTCAAGAGAACTGTTGCGAGCCAATTTCCAAATGAAACCAAGAAGTCTATGACGAGTGTTTTCTTCAAAGTTGTCAACTCCTTTCAAGATCGTTTTCCAATATTATCTCAAATATTTAATGTCCTATTGGTAACAAATCCAACATCTGCAGAAGCAGAAAGTGGTTTTAGTATATGCAACACGACGAAAACCTCACATAGAGGACATTTAAGTGCTAAGAATCTTGAAAACGCAATTCGTATTAAAATGGAGCATAGTGTCACGGCAATATTTTTAGATAAATTTTTAGATCCCACTTTTGTTCACAAATACATTTCATTTTATAAATTCCCAGTTTTTACTAAATATTCCCGAATGGTTACCTGCTCTCGGGTAGTTTCGAGAATCCTTCTTTAAGCTTATTCCTACGGCGGTATCCTCAGTACTTGGCTTCTCAAAGAACCCCGTTTTATTCCAGTCATTCATTCTCCCTATCTCTCTTTTTGTGTCTACGAAAAATGTCCAAGCGAAGGTTTTTGGGTAGGGTTAAATTGTCGCAACTTAGCGTAGCAGTTAATATACTTTTGGGAAAATAACTTTTCCTTAATATATTTCGGGAAAAATGTTTCTTCGCTTTCAAAGATTTTTGTATTGTTGGACTGCTCACGTGCAAGGGTATATCGGCCAACACCGGGCCATAAGAATATAAGATGGAAATATTTTGGAACCCCCTAGCTGGGGTTTTCCCTCCCTTTTTTATTGTATTGAAAAGTAAGAAATATTTTAAAAGAGTCAGTTGACTTCTTGCTTTACATAAATAAGGATGAACGTTTTCTCTTGAAATAAAGCTTGTTGACTTTTTCTAAGTTGGATCTTCAATTATTATAAGTAGCCTTAATAAACTTAAGTCATATCTATGACAATTTATGGTGCTAAAACCCGGGACAATTAGTGGACTTTAGATACGTGAAATTGCTCTGAAACTTAAGTGGACTTAATCGGAACTGGAACTGAATTAATATGGCTTCTATAGAATTGTTGCGAAGAAAGCACGGGACGATTAAAGCATTAGTCACTCGTAAAATAAATCAGATCAAGGAAGAACTTGATAGCGGTGAAAACGCGGACTTAAATTTAAGTTTGTTGAATCTCAGTTTAATGTGGTAAAGAAAGAAGAAGAGATTATATCTGATTTGGACAATGCAATTTACGACCAAATTACGGACGCTGAAGAAGCTGAAGCGGACTAGAAACGGCTTACAAGTATAGTGAAAAAATAGCGGACATAGCTACGGAAGTGAAACACGCACTAGAACTGTTTAGCAAGGCTAATTCAAATCCTGGAGCCAGCGGCAGTGCGCAACAGCAAGTCAGCAGCAGTACCACAGTTAAGTTACCAAAAATATATATGACGAAATTTAATGGGGACATAACCCTTTGGCAAAATTTTAGGAATCAGTATAGTACTGCAGTGCATGATAGGACAGATATTGCTAAGTCAATTAAATTGACGTATTTAAAATCTTATCTCGAGGGACCGCCTTTAAACGCTATAACGGGATATGATTTAACGGACGCTAATTACGAGGAAGCTATTATCACTTTGAAAAATCGATTTGGTCAAACTTATACTATAATCCAAAACCATAGGGGTAATCTTCTTAATTTACCATCGGTAAAACGCTCATCGGATGTCGTGGCATTAAGATAATTGTATGATACCTGCGAGATTGAAGTAAGAAGCCTTAAAGCACTAGGAGAAGATATAAAATTGTTCAGCGGATTTTTATGTAATATCTTATTAGAACGGATTAGTAGCGATATAGCTTTAGATTACACCCGTCAAAGAAAGGCAGCTAAGCTAACATTGGACGGCAAGGAACTGCTAAAATTTATAGAACGAGAAGAAGAGAGCAGAGAAATAGCTTATGCATTAGGAAGGTCATTAGAAACAGCAGGCAGCCACGATCAAACTGGGATGAAAAGGATGGGGGTAAAGGCAAAAGCTTTTAGCGGCATCAAAAATAAAATTCCAACCGCGGAAAATTTGATCGTGATAACAGAAAAACGCGCCTGTCTTTACTGTGAGAGTAAAGAACACGGGGAAAATACCTGCGAAGAACTCACCCCAAAAGAACGAGCGAGTAAAATATATGAAAAAAAACGGTGTTTTATTTGTCTCGGAAAAAATCACTTTTCAAGAAGGTGCAAAAATTGGCGTATAACTTGCAAATACTGCGGTCGCACACATCATTCTACTCTCTGTGAAAAAAGGGAGAAAGAGGCTCAAGTTCATGCATCTAACAGAGAAATCGAACGAGTAAGTAATGCGTCTTCAACTGAATTTAAAACGCACGCTTAATCTGAAAAGTAAGCTGTACTGACTAACTTAGTCCCAAGTATTTCCGGAAGAAAAATATATTTACAAACAGCGCAAGTGAAACTTAGCAATGGAGCGGGAGGCCCTTCTATAAGAGCTACAATTTTAATAGATATAGGGGCTCAAAAACCTTCATTAAAGAAGACGTTTCCAAACGGTTGAATTTGAAAAAGGTGGGTGAAGAAAATTTGACTTCTTATCGATTTGGAGATCCTAACCCGACTAGAAAAGTAAAGCGTGTAGTAGAAGTAAACCTCCGAAATACAAAAGACCCATCCTTACAAATAACAGTACAAGCTTGTGGTGTAATTACGTTACCAGATGAGAGAAATGTTAACAAGTTAACAGAACTAGGATATCAGCTAGCTGAAGAACCCAAAGATGTACGAAATGAACCAGGGGAGTTAGATTTACTTCTCGCGTCGGATTTTATTTGGGAAATAAACACTGGAAACGTTCAGTCATTGGAAAAGGGATTATCAGCGGCTGAAACTATTTTTGGGTGGACAATACAAGGGAGGGGCTCCGCACCCTCTCTTTGTATCGCAGAAAACGTTGTAACAACGGCCTTAATCATAACATAAGCACAAAAGGCGTCCTGTCAAATTAAAGCTCTTTGGGAGCTGGACTCATTAGGCATACGAGAAATTGAGCCTAAGAAAATTTTGGATGAAGAAGTAATGCAAAATTTCAACAATACCATTAAACAAGATGACGGACGTAACGAGGTATGTTTGCCTTGAAACGAAATCTTGGAGTATTTAAAGGACAATTACAACATTGCGTTATGGCGCACAGAAAAATTACGTAAACGCTTTCGATCGAACCCCGGACTGTATGAAATTTACCGGGCAGTAATTCAGGAACAATTTAATCAAAAATTCCGTTTCTTCTTGCGGCATCTCTCCGACATCACATTGCAAAGTATGATGAAAGTAAACCAGAGATATGCAAGAAATTAAAAGATGGACTTTATGTGGATGATTTGGTCTCTGGCGCTGCAGATGTGGAACAAGCTGCAACAATTGCAAGAGGGGTGAAGCTAATTTTAAGAAAAGCAAGAATGAATATTAGAAAATGGACCACAAATTCAAAGGAATTAGAAGATAAATGGCGTGAAGAAGGACTGGACTATGGGGAAATTTAACCACCGATTTTAATCAGTCGACGGAAAAAGTACAGAAGGTTTTGGGACTCAGATGGGACTCGAGAAACGATGAATTTATTTTTGATCTTTCTTCGTTAAAGGAATTTCATGCTGTTGCCATTTTTTTATTTTTTAGAACCGAGATATCTGACCTTAGGCTATTATAGAAATAAACTGGCGGAACCTCAAACTATAGATAAAAATGTTCCTAGATCAATAAATATGGCTTGCAAGACCTGATCACCCAAATTATTCACCACTGCGGAAATATTTCCGCCAATGATCAGGCTCTTCTTGACTTCTCAGGAAGTTGAGAAGATGTTTTCTACAAATGAGCTTAAAAACACGTGGTACCGTTTTATATAGAGAGTTTTTGAAGACGCAAAGTAATTATAAATTTTTATTAAAAGGTTTGTTATGTATTTAATTTTTGAATTGGTTAAATTTTTTAGACAGCAACAGTAGCACGGCCATTAACCAGAGTGCGAAAAGCTTTGCTAGATTTACGGGTAGAAGGAGAGACGGGAAAAAACCTAGTCCTCTCGCTGATGTGTTTACATCTTTTATTGTGAAGCTAGTGTGTATGTGTAATATGTAAATTTTTTTATATTAGGTATGGTTATTGAGATTTTTTCCTAAAACAGACGCCAAGAATGGACGTTATTTAATTTGAAGAGAGTCAAAAATACTGAAGCCAATTTGGGAGCTATATCTCAAGTGAATTATTCATCTTTTAAAGCACGCCACTATTTTACCCTTTATTTTTTAAAGTTCACTCGCTTTTAAAATAGTGATAAGTGGGAGTTTGCTAATTGGCATTGGCAGTTTTTTATAAATATAATTTCTTCTACAATCAAAATAGAGTGTCAGGCTTAGCTTGATAAGTTTAGCAACATGAAAAATCAATAGATTTTACAGAAAGCGTTTCAATATTATTTTTTGGATCTAATTTGTTTGATCATTTCATTCTAAATTTAATGGTAACACTTGCATGTGACTATATCGTTCTGTTTCGTTACTTGTTCAATTTATCGAAAGTTCAATTGCACAATTTTCAAAGAATGATGAAAATTTCAAAGATTTGACGGATGGTAAGTACAATGGTGAATTTAGCATTTCTTGACCCATTTGCAATTTAATGGTAACACTTTGTTGCAACTATATCGTTCTATTTCGTTACTATTTCAATTTATCGCCAAAAAGTTCCAATGGAGAATTTCCAAAGAATGATGAAAATTCCAAATATTTGACGGATGGTAAGTACAATGGTAAATTTACCATTTCCTGACCCATTTACTTAAATGTTACGAGTAGGATAAGATTTGAATAGCCTTTCATCATATTTTAAATATACAGATGAACAATCTGCAGAGGAAGAGGATAGTTTTGGAAATAACGCCGACGGTAAGTATAAAAATAAATAAGCGTTTCTTGACCCATTTTTCGATAGATCCAAGCAAATGCTTATATCTTTTCAAATTTCAACACCTTTCTGTTTGACTAAATAATCTGCATTCCTTAGCAAATTTCGAAGGGGAAAATTTAAGTGAAGAAAAGTTGGGAAACATCGCGGATGGTAAGTTCAAAGGCTAAATTAGCATTTCTTGAGACCTTTGAAATGGTGTTATTAAACGCAAAGACTTTGTTAAGAGTTGTTTATATTTGCTACATTTTATATAAAATTTACTTTAGAAACTAACTTTGCTCAACACGAAAATGTCCATATTAATGATGGTTAGTATAAATTTAATTTCTAATGGTGGAAATATAGTACAAGTTACGGGCCGACTGTTTTCAAAAAAGAAAGTTATTTGTTAATCCATCAAGGGTTGACTTTTGAATTCATTTTCAAAGTTTTGATATTAAGTCAATGCAGCAACGAAATTTGAAGAAGCTCGAGAAAAATAATTTTTTGTTGAAAAAATTTCCATCTTCAAAGCAACTTTGTTTATGCAGTTTTTAATGATATCAATCGGGTAACTGATTGTGAAGTGGTATATAACGGTAAGTGTGCCTGATTTTAACATTAATCTCAACTATATAATATAAAATATTATGTAGTGTTATATTAATATTATTATACTAATATCAAGAAATCTCAAATGAAGCTGGTTAATAATGGAAGATTTTTGTATCATTTCTTGTTCGTTGAAACGATGGAATAATTTTTCCCTCACAAAATCAAAATCTAGGCGTGGTATTCCCCCATTGCCTGGGACCTTCTGTACAAGATTTATCATCCCGAACATAAATGAGCTTATAAATTTTACAGTCCCATAAATAAAACAATAATGCATAGACATGTTTGCAGACACCGGCAGTCCCGCAAGGGCATTGGCAATACCCGTTTAAAACTACACCGCTTCCACAATAAATCTCAAGTTGAACGTCATATTGTTTTGAACTATAGGAAGAAATTATCACACACTTTCCAAATAACGAATCAAGAGTAGAGACTGGTGAGCACAGGAACACTTTGCCAACTTTCTTCGCTTTGACCATTCTGTTCCCATTTTCTAGATGCTTCGTCGCTTTGTGTAGATAAAAGTAGCAGTTAATTATTAATATTAAATTATTACATACCTTTTCAGTTTGAGACCCTCAATTTCAATTATAAAGCTTCGGACTTAAGCAGCCGAACTTAACAGTTGTAAAATCTCCCGTCATAGTAGGCACCACCCACTTTTAAAACGGAAATTTGGAGATTCAGTTGGGAAATATTTTCTAGGAAAATACGCTAAATCTATGGCAGCCCTGTGGCTCAGTTTTCTCATAGATTCCCACCTTTCCTGGAACAGGGGGGGAAATCACTTCTGCCGCATTTTATGGAACGAGCTATTCCCACGAATATCAAAATCAAAGCCTAACAAATATCTATAATTTAACCGTAAATAGTAATCACGGAGAGAGAAAGACTGGGTCAATAACCAATGAACACACAGGCTGATGACGTATACCTGTAGTCAATGGACAGTCGAGTTGATGACGTATGCTCATGGCTAGTTGTGTATAAAAGGGGTTTGGAGCCCCTCGAAAGGTATTTTTGATCGGAAATTGTGGCAGCAAAATAGATAAACGACCACGAGGGAAAATGGACACCACCTCTCATGTAAGTACCTGATTGTATACATTTCTAAGTTCTAGTTACTATCCCCTGAGGTTTCACTATTCTTTACCATTAAATTTGTATGATTTACATGTATATTATACGATTATATCATATAAATTTGTGAATATAAAGGGTTTTTAAATTCAAGATTTTAGGAGAGCGATAGCTCTCTTAGATAAGACTTCATACTGCTCTTAATGTATAAGGTGGGTTTTTTGTTTGGATGTAATTTTTTTGTATTGTTTCAACTGTTTTGAAAATATTCCACAGAACTACAATTCGGACCCTCAATATGTGGTTAAAATTTCAAAAAGATCCACCCATTAGTTAATTTTATAAAAAATAAAGTTGCTAAGGGTGGTTTTCATTTCAATAAAATTAGTCAGTGTTTTTGGTGAAAAAGTTAAAATTTCCCATAGAAATAACATGGAGTTTTTCTCTAATTTAGCCTTTTTGTGGCCACCCTTTAGAAATGAAATATTCGTTTGTTACGTTTGCGAACGGTTTTATATCAAAATATAAACCTTTTTCTAGGACCATTTTTAAGGTTTTTGAGAAAAATTAAGTTTAAGTGTTTTTTAATCACCCTTTGACTTACGTTGTTGCACCCTATATGTCATACTGTTGGACTTACGGCGTTTTACCGTGGATAAAGCCTAGGAGAAAGCCACTCTTGCACATACGCTGTTTTACCGCGGACTTTTATTTGATTTTACTCTCGTTGCAAAAACTGAATGATTTTAGATAATTTAGCTACACTAACGATTACAGGTAATTAAGCTAGATTAACGATTACAAGTAATTAAGCTAGATTAACGATTACAGGTAATTAAGCTAGATTAACGATTACAGGTAACTAAGCTAGATTAGCGATTACAGCTAATTAAGCTAGATTAGCGATTACAGCTAATTAAGCTAGATTAGCGATTACAGCTAATTAAGCTAGATTAACGATTACAGCTAATTAAGCTAGATTAACGATTACAGCTAATTAAGCTAGATTAACGATTACAGCTAATTAAGCTAGATTAGCTATTACAGCTAATTAAGCTAGATTAGCGATTACAGCTAATTAAGCTAGATTAGCGATTACAGCTAATTAAGCTAGATTAGCGATTACAGCTAATTAAGCTAGATTAGCGATTACAGCTAATTAAGCTAGATTAGCGATTACAGCTAATTAAGCTAGATTAGCGGTTACAGCTAATTAAGCTAGATTAGCGATTACAGCTAATTAAGCTAGATTAGCGATTACAGCTAATTAAGCTAGATTAGCGATTACAGCTAATTAAGCTAGATTACCGGTGGCGGGTAATTAAGCTAGATTACCGATGGCGGGAAATTAAGCTAGATTACCGGTGGCGGGTAATTAAGCTAGATTACCGGTGGCGGGTAATAGCTAGATTACCGGTGGCGGGTAATTAAGCTAGATTACCGATGTCTGGTAATTAAGCTAGATTACCAATGGCGGGTAATTAAACTAGATTACTGGTGGCGGGTGATTAAGCTAGATTACCGGTGGCGGGTAATTAAGCTAGATTACCGATGGCGGGTAATTAAGCTAGATTACCGATGGCGGGTAATTAAGCTAGATTACCGATGTCTGGTAGTTAGGCTAGATTACCGATGGCGGGTAATTAGGCTAGATTACCGATGTCGGGTAATTAGGCTAGATTACCGATGTCGGGTAATTAGGCTAGATTACCGATGTCGGGTAATTAGGCTAGATTACCGATGTCTGGTAATTAAGCTAGATTACCTGTGGCGGGTAATTAAGCTAGATTACCGATGGCGGGTAATTAAGCTAGATTACTTATGGCGGGTAATTAAGCTAGATTAACGATTGGGGGTAATTAAGCTAGATTAACGATTGGGGGTAATTAAGCTAGATTAACGATTGGGGGTAATTAAGCTAGATTAACGATTGGGGGTAATTAAGCTAGGTTACCTGTGGCGGGTAATTAAGCTAGATTACCGATGGCGGGTAATTAAGCTAGATTACCGATGGCGGGTAATTAAGCTAGATTACCGGTGGCGGGTAATTAAGCTAGATCACCGGTGGCGGGTAATTAAGCTAGATTACCGATGTCGGGTAATTAAGCTAGCTTACCGATGGCGGGTAATTAAGCTAGCTTACCGATGGCGGGTAATTAGGCTAGCTTACCGGTGGCGGGTAATTAGGCTAGCTTACCGGTGGCGGGTAATTAAACTAGATTACCGATGTCTGGTAATTAGGCTAGATTACCGATGGCGGGTAATTAGGCTAGATTACCGATGTCGGGTAATTAAGCTAGATTACCGATGTCTGGTAATTAGGCTAGATTACCGATGTCTGGTAATTAAGCTAGTTTACCTGTGGCGGGTAATTAAGCTAGTTTACCTGTGGCGGGTAATTAAGCTAGATTACTGATGGCGGGTTATTAAGCTAGATTACCGATGGCGGGTAATTAAGCTAGATTAACGATTACAGGTAATTAAGCTAGATTACCGGTGGCGGGTAATTAAGCTAGATTACCGGTGGCGGGTAATTAAGCTAGATTATCGATGGCGGGTAATTAAGCTAGATTACCGATGGCGGGTAATTAAGCTAGATTACCGATGGCGGGTAATTAAGCTAGATTACCGATGGCGGGTAATTAAGCTAGATTACCGATGGCGGGTAATTAAGCTAGATTACCGATGGCGGGTAATTAAGCTAGATTACCGATGGCGGGTAATTAAGCTAGATTACCGATGGCGGGTAATTAAGCTAGATTACCGATGGCGCGTAATTAAGCTAGATTACCGATGGCGGGTAATTAAGCTAGATTACCGATGGCGGGTAATTAAGCTAGATTACCGATGGCGGGTAATTAAGCTAGATTACCGATGGCGGGTAATTAAGCTAGATTACCGATGGCGGGTAATTAAGCTAGATTACCGATGGCGGGTAATTAAGCTAGACTGCCGATAAGCATATGACTCGTGTTGGTGCACAATTCTTTGGCATCTGTTGGTGCTCAGGTCTACTTAATCTTTTTGTGGTATTACTACCGCTTGCTCTGTGATTTGCATGTGAAAATGACGGAAAAGCAATTTTAGTTTGACTGGACGTTGATTCTCAAGTCAAGCAGTGAGGTTTGAAGTTATGTAATAGATGCTTGGTCAGTTCAAAAGCTTTAACTTATGTAAGTGCAACGCCCTGAAACTTTTTCTCTCCTAAGGTTCCTAAACTATTTTAATTAATATTAAGACTGAAGTAACAGATATTAATAAAAACTGTCTTTGTAGACAAAGACGGGAAAAAGTAAGAGATAAGTGTAGAAAATTAAATGCCTGAAATAACAGATATTAAATTTTCACTTTTGAACACATGATTATAAAACATCAATTATTTTAAAAAATTCTTAGCTTAGTTTTTTTCACCAAAATTTCATTTGCGGAAAATTTTTTTAACATTATTTACCCTAGTATTTTGCTCCCAATATAAGCTCTAGAAAAAGTCTACTTCATGAATTTAAGGATACTAGCTTGATACTACGTTTTACCAGGGAAGAGAGACTGACATGGTCTTCAGAAAGGTTCAAATACTTGCATATCTGAAAAAATTGAGATTTACGAGTTTAATTTTTATATTTTAAATGAGAAATATTGCGAAGCGGAAAGTTACACAGGCAGTTTTATTGTGATGTTGATATTAGTGTCGAAAAGATCTGTAGATTGGTCGTGATCTTTAGAGAGCTATACATTACGTCAGTTTTTGAAACTTCGAAAACTTTGAAATTAACGAACACTTCTTGTTTTGATACGGTTTTTACTTTATCAGCTATTAACGTTTTTCTGTCCATTTTATTCTCATTATAGGGCACAACCTGATTGGAAAATTTGAGAGAAAAAATGGAAAGCGCGTATTATTTTTAAAATGATATATAAGTGTCATATTAAAATATTTTTACTAAAGTAATTTTGGTGAAAAAAACTAAGATAAGAATTTTTTAAAATAATTGATGTTTTATAATCATGTGTTCAAAAGTGAAAATTTTATATCTGTTATTTCAGGCATTTAATTTTCTATACTTATCTCTTACTTTTTGCCGTCTTTGTCTACAAAGAGAGTTTTTATTAATTTAAATAGACATACATAGTAATAATAAATAATTATGTATTATTCTTGTAGTATCAACCTTCCCCAAGAACAAATTTACGAAGCCCCGTAGAAATGATTGGCCGTGTTGTGGTTAAAAGGTGCGTTAAGTCTCTATATGCCGAGCATAATTAATTTTAAATTAGATTTTATAAAAACATACAGCATAAGGTTGTGAATTTGGTTATGATATAATTGCATATAAAGTAATAATACTTCACATTTCTAACAAAGATTTCTCTATATTTGTATTACCAGCATTCCAAATGGACTCCCCGTAATGGATGTTCTCCGCCCGGAGATTTACTTCGACACCTTGGAAGTAATCCCGGGTGGTAAACTTTAAGTTGTGATGGTGCAACCGAGGGCTACAGACCACACGATTGGATGCCTGTTCGGGAACCGGAGCTGGACGGTGACGGAGTGGGGAGGATGCTGCGGAGTTCATCGTCAAGTGGAGTAGAGGGGAGGATGGATGTGCCGTCCCTATCCAAAAGGGAGGTTTTTGTAAAGGGCCGTGGGTGGGTGATAAACCCTCTATTCAAATGTTTTAAAAATTAATATTAAATGGTAGATAAAAGTAAATATATATATTTTTAAAGCAAATAAGTAATAAAAGTAATTTAAAAGTCTGTTCGACCATGTTGTAGTCATTTAAAAAAACACTCTTGGCCACCTTTCGTAGTATGTTTTCAATAACTTCAAACGAATTTTTGTGTTGTCTAAATCATTTAACACTACATTCAATCTTATTTTCTTCATGTTTTCAATCATTTTCCACCATCTTTAATCGTATTTTAATTATGTCTTATTACTTTTACATCACTTTCGATATTATTTCACACCAAATTTTCCTGTCAGTGAACGTTGTATTTATCACGATGATATGAGACTCTGCCACAATTTGAGTTGATAAGGATCTCTACAAATAATTTCGATATGTAATGATACAATCATTTCTAGTTGAAGTTTCGTTATCGGCTGTGTTTTCCTATGGGACTTTACCCCACCACCACCACATGGAGGGGTAGTGATATCTTTTCGATAAACGCTGCTAGTACGGAATATTTGCCTTTCTAAACAAATTTGTTCACCCCTCGTTGTTGAAAATGGAAATTCAATCTCTTATGAGTTAAAACTATAATCGGTTCTTTTATCGGTTTGAGAGGGAATATGAACGCAGAAGATAATGTTTTAAAATAGACATACCAATAACTAAAACGATTCAAAATAGGCTTACCAATAATTAAAAATAAACTATGTATATTGAGGTTTGTGTATAAAATTCCATGATTAGTAGGGGCGAACGTGGTAGGCATTGTCATAGACTTACAACACTTTTATCTGCTTTTCAATCGAATGTTTTCCTTTCACCATGAATTTATTTATAAACATATATGTGTATCATTAGCCTTTCTATCATGTTATTCAGGGATGGGAGGGACCTTTCTATTACAAACGTGTTTAACGTCATCGCGGTAGCCAATCAAAATCGAGACACCTGGAAGTTCGAACAGCAGACGACCAGTTTAACAAAATTGTATGAGGGATACAATTTTCGGTTAGGTTCACCAAACTGCGTCAACTGAATATTAAAAATGATGGCCGATACGTGAATAAATATCTCAACACGATGTCCGAAAGTGATATTGATCTTTTAAGGAAATTATAAAAAGTGCCAGCAATGTTTTTCCTAATCTGAAACTGAAAACTGTTGGTAAAGTGCTAAGCCTTGGCCATTATGAAAATGAATGTAACGGTTGAAAGTAAACTACTAACATTTTAAATCGTGAGAATTGATGTTGCTGGTTTTTCCCTGCTGTTTGAGTTAAATTAATGCGGTAGTTGATCAATTTACAAGCATAATTAGCCTTCCGCGTCTCTATAATATACCCTGCAATATATAATATAATCTGCCGTCTCTATAATATACCCTGCAATATATAATATAATCTGCCGTCTCTATAATATACCCTGCAATATATAATATGATCTGCCGTCTCTATAATATACCCTGCAGTATATAATATAATCTGCCCCATTCTGCCGTCTCTATAATACCCCGTTCGGTAAAGGATATATCACAATATCTTCTCCCGTAGTTTTTCCAGGTTTACCGTAATCCTTACTCCGTCCGATATCTCCAAATTCTTCTATTAATCTCAAGATATTCCGTCTGACGGTGTTTTCTAAGGTGATGGATGGGCTTGTCCTATATTCAGTTTCCTGAATGGGTAAAGGAGATGTGGTACCGGAAAGCTAGAACATGTTGAAGCTACCCCTAAAGCTGTGCATGAAATACATTTAGAGGTGAGAACCTCGACAAGGCTTAACTATATTATTATGAAAGAACATTAGTACTTACAATGTGACTGGGTCCATTTCTGTAGGATGACTTCAGAAGCAATTCTCGTAGGAGGACTTGAAGAGTTGTAGAATGTCTTATTCTCAAACTGACTTCGTCTTTTATACTGTATTGTCACGTGACATTCTTCTAGGGTATGATTGGGTTCTAATCATGCCAACATGACGTTCTTTAAGATGGCTTATCGTGATGTTCTACCATGTAGAGTGAACATGGTGTTAAAAACCTCAAGCCATGACAAGGCTTAGCGATGCCTTCAATTTTCAACTTCAATATCGGATTTAATATGCCCTCGTATTTACACTTTATTTGCATTCTAAAACATTGAAGGTTGCAAAATTCATGATTTCTCCTGTCCTCGTGAGGAATCAGGTGCACTGTCGTATTCGAAAACTACACTCTCTTTTCACCGTCTACTTTCATACCGCCCGCTTACTTTGTTAATAATTATAAGTCTTTCATACGTTATGACACCTAGACTTAAGCCTAATATCCCGAACACGTGACGTGGGTTTCAACCGTAATAATTCGCGCCGATTTACTTTAAGATATTGGCGATATATGAAGAATTTTCAAAGATATATAATTAATCATTTTCTTTGACAAATACCACCATGATCATATTTTTCTTCTAGATATCCCTTATCTTATCTTAGTGTTTGTGATAAAATTAAACTTCTCGAAAGTTCCAGCGTCACTGGCGCCATCGGCTCCCCCCTCGCACCACCCGCACCACCCGCACCACTCTGCACCACTCGCACCACCCCTGCCTTCCACAGTGCTTGGCCTGGGAGATAACGTGGGGATAACGGCTAAGAGTGAAATAGAAACACCTGGGGAAAATGACATTTTAAAAACCTTTCAAGAAACAATAGAATTTAGGGACGGACGTTATTCAGTTGCACTTCCTTGGAAAGATAACGTGAATAAACTTGGAAACAATTTTGGGGAAGCAAAAAGAAGGACTTTGAACTTACTAAGCAAATTAAGAGCTAGACCGAGCGAGTTTGAGGCCTACAATGAAATAATAGAGGATCAGCTAAACACCGGAATTTTAGACCAGGTACCTTTAAAGCAAACAGAAAATTTAACTGGTCCTATATACTATCTCTCCCACCGTGGCATAGTTAAAAAAGATAGATTAACAACTAAGATTAGAGTGGTATTTGATGCGTCCTCCCACATCAAAAGCTTGCCATCCCTAAATGAGTGCGTTGAATCCTGACCCAATCTCTTGCCAGAGCTGTTTGGGATCTTGATTTGCTTTAGAGAAAACAAAATCGCGGTTTCAGGTGATATCGAAAAGGCCTTTCATCAAATTGGTGTGTCAGAAAACGATAGGGATGCCTTGAGGTTTATTTGGGTGAAAGGTATGAACAGTCCCGAAAATGAAAATTTAGTCATACTACGTTTTGCTAGAGTCTTTTTTGGAGTGACGGCAAGCCCGTTTCTTATAACAGCCATTATAAAAAATCATGTGCAAAAATTTAGAGAAGAATTTCCCAATACGAGCAAAATTCTATTAGAAGATGTATATGTAGATGATCTGATATCAGGCGAAGATAGCGTGCAAAGAGCAGAGGCATTGATTCAAGGAAGTACAAAATTCATGGCGGAGGGGGGATGAATCTTCGAGAAGCAACTTCAAATACCTTAGAGACAAGTGGGGTGGTCTGACCACCAGCGAGTAGGGCTGTTCGATACTACTCGATGCCAACTTGGTATCGAGTACTTCAGTCTTTCGATACCGGTATCGAGTACTGTTTTTGGGATCCGATACTGGTATCGAGTACTTTCGAAAAATCCGAAGCATCGAGTACTTTATCCCCCTATCTTTTCCCCCTGGAATCGAAGGAAGGTTTATTTTTGAAACTTGCGGCCAATCATTTGCTTTATATTTTAACGCGTGAATTTTTCCCTCGTCGACCTAGTTTAGTCTCTATACTCCATCCCTAGAGTAGACTGACGTCAGACGTAGCTTCTTCAACCATAGCCCATTCGATCGCGCACAAAACGACGCAAGCTGCTCGTGCTATAGAATCCCGTTCAAAGAGTTGGATTTGCATATATATGCGCGACTTTTGAAGAAAATTCCTAGTAACCGAAAATTAATATTAAGTTCTATAGGAGGAGGTATGTTTTTTGGCCAGTTCCTTCGTCCTTTTGATACAAACGACCTGAAATTTAACTTGGACACGTTTCGACGTGTTTTATTATACTTAAAAGGATTCTAGCTTTCTAGAGTGGATATTGTTTTATAAAAATTATTTTCCAAAGTCAAAATGATGTCCAGAAATTTTACTCTGAGGTGTGATACAATCTATTCTATTATATTCCAAAGGATTCAAGCTTTCGTACCGAACTTAAAAGGCGTACAGAAAATTTATGTGAATAGCTCTAACTAAATTAAAATCACATCTTAAAAATTAGATTAAATAAATTTAAATTAAATGTTAAAATATTGCAGCAATGGTTTTCCGAGAAAAAAACTAATTACAAAGCTTATTATAATTAAATACGCAAAATCTATCATAGGTGGCGCTTTAAAAAAAAGTACTCGATACTTTGGGTATCGAGTATTTTTTTCTCCGACACCGATACCCGGTATCGAATACAATATTCAGAACTCGATACCGGTATCGATACCAAAAATCTTCGATACTCCCAGCCCTACCAGCGAGCAGAGCTTACCCAGCCCAGGACCCCTAAAGGTTCTAGGGTTAATGTGGGACGAAGAGAGGGACCTGCTCTTTCGATGTTCAACCCCTTACTGATTTTCTCTTGAGCATAAAGATTACCAAAAGATGGGTATTAAAGGCTGTCGCCCGTATATTTCATCCTTTGGGACTTCTATCTGCATTTACAGTAGTAGCAAAAATTGTTTGGCGTTTCGCTGGCTGTCTTCAGAAGACCTGGCTCTAATACGTGGCGGAGCTGACGTCGATTACGTCGCATAGTGTTTCCATCGCTTGTTTCAACAAGATAGGATCTCGGCGCTGTTTCTTCTAGAACGACCGCTGAGGGATCCCACACGCCTTGTTGATTTCGAATTCGAACTTTCATTCCCTTGACTAACCTGGAAAGTTCTTTCCCTTTAACCCTTTGGTTCTGTTTCTTCAATTCCACATACCCCTCAGACGGTACTCGGGAAGGCGTGTTTTCAGGCTACGGCCCATGAGCAGTTCCGCGGGCGACTTCCCGTGGTCTTGAGGGGTGTTCCAAAAACTGAGCAGTCCCAGCTCGTAATCGTGGTTGGAATCCAGCGCTTTCTTTAGCAACCTTTTCAGCTAACCCATTGGATTGCGGGTACTTTGGGCTAGATGTAACGTGTTTGAAACCATACGACCTTGCAAACTCTTGGAATTCATATGAATCGAATGGTACGTTATCCGACAGAACTTCTAGCGGTATCCCATGTCGTGCAAACACCTTCTTCAACGTGTTTACGACGGTCGGGGCTCCAAGCGACCGAAGTTCATCCACCTCCAAGTAATTTGAGTAAGAGTCAATGACTACCAGGTAATCCTTGTTGTGACAATGAAAAAGGTCGGTACCGACTCTTTCCCATGGATTCTGCGTCGTCTGTCGCATCATTAGCGGCTCTTGCGACTGGGCATATTAATATTTGTTGCAAGTAGAGCAGCTTTTGCAATAGCTATCGATGGCCTGGTTTAGATTGTTCCAGTACAGTGCCTGTCTTGCTCTTCGCCTGCACTTCTCGATACCCTGGTGTCCATCATGGATGATGATGCCAAGCATACGCTCTTGTAGCAATTTTGGTACCACTATCCTGGACCCTTTTAATATTAGCCCGTCCGCTTCTGTTAACTCTGCTTTCATCGTTACATAGCTTGCGGTGTTTTTGTCCGCCGTTGTCCAACCTGTTCTGTTTTGCTCTTTGACCTTTTGTAGAACTGGATTAATTTTAGTTTCTTGTTTTATCGACTCCATCATACTTTGACTGACTGGTAGCGATCTGATGACCGAATTGATGCAAACTTGTAGTTCTTCCGTGGTTTCTTCGCATAGATCATCTTCTTCTGCCGCGATAGGTAGACTTGCCCTGGAAAGAGCGTCGGCGACTACCAATTCTTTCCTTGGTTTAAACTTCATGGTATATTGGTACGGTTTAGTTTTAAGAAAAGTCTTTCCAGTCTAGGTGGTACTTCCGCCAAAACCCGTTTGACCATCGCAAGAAGCCGCTTGTGATCTGTTTCCAATAGAAATTGTCTGCCATACACGTAAGTGTGAAACCTGTGACATCCGTACACGAGGCCTAGACACTCTTTTTCTATTTGCGCATAGCGCGTCTCAGCATCGGTAAGCGCTCTGGAGGCGTACGTGACAGGATTCCAACATCCATCCCTGGTCTGCTGTAGCAAGACCGCTCCAAGTCCGCTAGTTGAGGCATCTGTTGAAATTTTCCTAGGTAAGCCAGGGGTCATAGAATTGCAAGACTGGCTTGCTCGTCAAGGCGTCCTTGACATACTGCCATTCTTCCTCATGTTGAGGCAAAAGCTGTGGATCCGTGTCCGCTTTCAGCAAAGTTCGGAGATACTTTGTGTGGGTTGACAAGTTTGGGATGTATTTACTCACAAAGTTAACTAGTCAGAGAGCTCGCTGCACTTCTGCCTTTGTTCGCGAGGTGGGCATGTTATTGACAGCTTCTACTTTCCTTGGATCTGGTCTCTTGCCCTCCTTAGATATAATCTCGCCCATGTAGCTCAGCTCCGTTGCCAGGAAAACGCATTTATCGGGATTTAGCGTAGCGTTAGCTTTTCCCAACTGTTGTAGAGCTGCTAGTAACTGACGATCATGGTCTTCCAACGTTTTTCCCCATACCTGAACATCATCGTGGATCGGTAATCGTCGAAAACAATACCGACCATACGGTGTATTGAACGTTGTTAGCAATTGGCTACTTTGGTCTAGCGGTATCTGATAGAAACCAGACGCGGCGTCTAACTTCGAAAAATAACACGCTCCAGCCAATTCCGCTTGTATTTCTTCCGTTAAATTTCTCATTTCAAGTAAAAAATCCAAGGCTTCTTAGATTATTGTGTAAATCTAAGTGTCCCTCTATCCATATAGATTATGAAACGTAAACTTCAAACTAAAGAAGAATAATATCAAATTATTTTAGGGGAAATAGTCAAGGTTAGTGATGGAAGCAGACTGAATTTAGTTTTTTGCCAAATTAACGATAGTAAAATTTATATATTAAATTTTCAATGTCACAAACCAAGGCGATTACCGACTATATTATAGCAGGAAAAGTATGGGCTATCGAGTCTGATTGTTTTCCGATGATCATTGAAACTGCTCTACTCTAAGCTAAAAAATATATAGAGCAACCTTCATACGCGGAAACACGACACAATTGCAAACGCTGTGCTGTTTATCGTTTGTAGGGGCCTCTCTCTCTCTTTTTTTTGGCTCTATGTTCGAAATGTTTATGTAATGACTTGGGGTTGAAGTGGAGCACGTTTCACGGAACGACATGTTTTCGTGAAATTGGGAAATACCTCGCTGTTTACGCAGAGTATTTGGACGCGAAAGGTTTCGACCAAAATATTAACTTTTCGATAATATTTCGTCTTGTTGCAAACATAACCGATAGTGAGAGCAGTAGAAGTTTGTGCCTATATGTTATAGAAAAAATTTGTGCGGACGTAATAATCACTTACGGGAAATATTCAAGACGTACTAGAAATTTTGCGGAGACGAGAGTGACCCTAAGACATTTCAGTAATCGAGTAATTATTAAATTTCATACTCTTTGCCAACCTTTTATTCTCATTGGTAAATTCGTATTTAGTAAATAGTCGAGGGGTCCTTTGGCTATGCACCGTTATTTCACAGTATCTTAGTCAACAGAATATAAAAAATTAATAGCGAGGTTAGGCGTTACTCTCGAAAAAGAATTATTCAAGCAAAAGAGTTGCTTATTTTTTCCATTAGCGCCCGATACAGTTTTAGTTGTGACAGTTTCGGGATTGAACGAAGAAATATTATTAATTAAAACTGATGATTTATGGAATAAGGCTGTCGTTGAAGTAATTTGCAGTTGTAATAAAGAAAATTTAATGCTTTTAAGCAGATATGTAAATAATTTACATTTTCATGAGTTTGAAAACCTGGACTATAAGGGACTATAACAAGTAGTAGCCAAAATCTAAATGCAGAAATTATGAAATGTATTATAAAAAACATTATAATTAAAACGAATAAATATAGAGATTACGAAAACCTTTTTTTAAAGCTTGTTGAAAAATAAAGTCTTATTACTAAAGTTGCTGCATTTTAGTTTCAGATATATATCACCAAATGGCTACACTATTAACCATAGCAGTCATTTTGAACAACCTTAATTATAAACAGAGGAGATAGTTTTTGACTAGGCTTATCTTACCTTTTAATCAGTCAAACATTATTTAAGGCCAAATTACACATACCTTACGTTTTTTTAAATCGGTAAACACGTAATTACGAACCTTTTAGAGAAACCAAAGGTCAGTATTAAACAGGCAACACTATTTAACCTATTGTCATTTGAGTCTTTGGGTAATACAAAGTATGACCTAATGTCATTTTGTAGCAGACAATCGAGCAGGACTGGGGACTAGTTATAGACAGACAGAAACACGTACAATAAAGCCATCCGGGAGGCCAAGAGGGACTTCTGCGGTAGCATCTCCGATGCCCCCGCTACTGCCAAGATCATGAAGATCCTGGCTCATGATAACACTCACCAGCTCAGCACCATCAAGGTAGCCGAAGGTGAGTTTACCAAGTCAGGGACTGATATCCTGAAGCATATGCTTAAGGTACACTTTCTGCACTCCAAGGTTTTTGACCCTACATGTACTGACGTTCTCCCCGTGCATTTTCGGAGAGCACACAGGGCAGATTGGGGCATTGCCAATAAGATAGTTACATATTCAAGACTTAAGTGGGCTGTTAACTCGTTTCAGCCCTATTAGTCTCCTGGCCCAGATGGTTTCTTTCTCGCCCTCCTTCAGAAAGGCATAGACACCATTGGCCCTTATCTGTGCAGGGTCTTTAGAACCTGCATTGCTTTGGCGCTTATACCAGACATCTGGAAACGCTCGAAGGTTATCTTTATTGGGAAGATGAGCTATCTTGAGGCTAAGGCATTTAGACCCATTTGTCTTACCGTTTTTCTTTCAGAAAGGAAAATCCACGGAGACGGCTCTTCATGTCATTTTGAATTGTCTTGACAGGGCCATCGAGTTCATGGAGATGTCCTTGGCTATCTTCCTTGATAATGAGGGAGCCTCGGGTCTCTAGTGAAGTTATACTAGAGCGGTTTGGTATTGACGGCTCTTTGTGTCGTTGGATACACTCCATCGTAGGGTGACTGCGTCTCCTCTCGGAGAATCCCTCGAGATCTCCACTGACCGTGGTTGTCCTCAGGGAGGGGTTCTTTCCCCTCTTCTTTGGTGCCTAGTTGTGGGTGAGCTGCTAGGTCGACTCGGGGAGGGGGTTGGGTGTCACTGCTTTGGCTATGCGCTTGACATCGCAGTAATTGTCACACAGAAGTTCTCTGCCCTTGGGCTGTAAACTGGATTTACACTAGGATCATCAGGCCGGTTGTCTCCTATGGAGCTCTTGTCTGGTGGTGAAGGGTTCGCCTTAAAACAGGCCAAGATGAATTACGCAAGCTTCAAAGGCTCGCGTGCATCGCTATCACGGGATCTATGAGGACAGCCCCCACAGCTTCTCTGGAAATCCTGCTAAATATGCTTCCTCTCCACCTCTTTATTGAGGAAGAAGCCTTAAGGCTCAACAACCACTTCTGGTGGAAGCCCAAGCTCTGGGACTTTAGTCACACCAAGCTCTTTAGTGAGTACAGCAGTCTTGAGCCATAACTTTTTGGACTGCGATGACTACCTTTTGGGGAAATCGTAATTTTCGGACTTTTATTTTAAAAAAGGAGCATAATTAGGCTAAAAAATTGTTTTTATTTGGAAATATTTTTAAATTTAGAGTTTTTGGTACAAGCAACAGTATGAAAATTTTGGAAAAACAAATGAATTATTTCCTTGGCTTCTTGAATGACGGCATGTGGTCGTCGCTCCATGATTCACTTTCATTTGTAGCTGTAAGTTTTTTAAAAAAACTATGATTTGTACTCATCATGGCATTTTATTACGCATTCGCTTAGCTTACTCATTTTTTTTCATTGTTTCAGTTTTTTTAAACTTTTCTTATTTTGCCTCTTTCCTTTGCTGTCCTTCGGCTTCCCTTCACCTTTTTCCTTTACTTGATTTTCATACGACGTTGTCACGATGTTGAAATCTAGCTCTTTTCGGTGTGGGGGTTTCTTTAGTAACTGGGGCAACTAGGAAATTATGCAGCTAAAATGGTTACGTAGATAATAGTATGGACTGTGTTCAGATCTATGCAACATTGTACTAACAATAGTATTTGGACAATGTTAATTTTGTCTGTTTTCCATCGAATAAAATGAAAATGTGTGGAATATTTTTTGATAATTCGAGGCAGAGTGTAATTTTGTAGCCAGTAAAGACAATTTTAACTCAATATTACGATAATTTTGGTTAATTTTTGCATTTCAAAATGTGTTTTGATCCTAACTTAGCTAGACCAAAATGGATATGTATACTAAGCCAAATCATCTCTACGGCACCGAGCTCAGTATCCTAAGCTTGGAGCAGGTAAATCCTGCTGCCTCATAATCGAGGCTTTAACGGTCTGGTGTGGACCGAAAGTCAATTACACACTTAAATTATGCCTACATATAAGATTAATGGAATAGTCAGATTTCGTTACATGGCCTCTTTTATTTCAGGGTTATTAGGGTCATACACATTTTTAAACACATTTAAAAATATTTTGGAAAAGGTGATAGCTAATTAATAGCATAATATTTTGGAAAAGGTGGCAACGAATTATTGGAACCATTGTTTTGGAAAAGGTGGTAGCTAACTATTAGGAGAATATTTGGAAAAGGTGGCAACTAGTTAATAGGAGAATATTTTGGAAAAGGTGGCAGCTAACTATTAGGAGAATATTTTGGAAAAGGTTGCAACTAATTAATAGGAGAATATTTTGGAAAAGGTGGCAACTAATTAATAGGAGAATATTTTGGAAAAGGTGGCAGCTAACTATTAGGACAATAGATAAAATGATGGTGGAGGAACACCAAATTGAGGGTGAGGGTTTGGTGGTAGAGATAGACGAAACCAAAATTGGCCAAATGTACCATCGAAGCCGTAAAGTTGACGGACAATGGATAGTTAGGATGATAGAGCTTCAAACTGGAAGCGAACGCCGTGGAGGAAGGTTCCGCATCGATTTATGTCCGGATCATCGCCGCGATAGTACTACATTATTGACTATTACTTAATATTGAAAAGAAGGATTTGTCGAGGAGGTGTTCAAACCAAGGATTTTAACTCAATATTACGATAATTTTGGTTAATTTTTGCATTTCAAAATGTGTTTTGATCCTAACTTAGCTAGACCAAAATGGATATGTATACTAAGCCAAATCATCTCTACGGCACCGAGCTCAGTATCCTAAGCTTGGAGCAGGTAAATCCTGCTGCCTCATAATCGAGGCTTTAACGGTCTGGTGTGGACCGAAAGTCAATTACACACTTAAATTATGCCTACATATAAGATTAATGGAATAGTCAGATTTCGTTACATGGCCTCTTTTATTTCAGGGTTATTAGGGTCATACACATTTTTAAACACATTTAAAAATATTTTGGTAAAGGTGATAGCTAATTAATAGCATAATATTTTGGAAAAGGTGGCAACGAATTATTGGAACCATTGTTTTGGAAAAGGTGGTAGCTATCTATTAGGAGAATATTTGGAAAAGGTGGCAACTAGTTAATAGGAGAATATTTTGGAAAAGGTGGCAGCTTACTATTAGGAGAATATTTTGGAAAAGGTTGCAACTAATTAATAGGAAAATATTTTGGAAAAGGTGGCAAATAATTAATAGGAGCATATTTTGGAAAAGGTGGCAGCTAACTATTAGGACAATAGATAAAATGATGGTGGAGGAATACCAAATTGGGGGTGAGGGTTTGGTGGTAGAGATAGACGAAACCAAAATTGGCCAAATGTACCATCGAAGCCGTAAAGTTGACGGACAATGGATAGTTAGGATGATAGAGCTTCAAACTGGAAGCGAACGCCGTGGAGGAAGGTTCCGCATCGATTTATGTCCGGATCATCGCCGCGATAGTACTACATTATTGACTATTACTTAATATTGAAAAGAAGGATTTGTCGAGGAGGTGTTCAAACCAAGGATTTGGATATGCGAGTATTTGTGGCGTCGTGAAGCTTTACGATGTGGAGATGACGTGTTTTTTCACTTTCTTTAATGTGTTAAAAATGAGTATGACCCTAATAACCCTGAAATAAAAGAGGTCATGTAATGAAATCGGACTATTCCATTAATCTTAAATGTAGGCATAATTTAAGTGTGTAATTGACTTTCGGTCCACTCCAGACCGTTAAAGCCTCGATTTCGAGGCAGCAGGATTTACCTGCACCAAGCTTAGGATACTGAGCTCGGTGCCGTGGAGATGATTTGGCTTAGTATATATATCCATTTTGGTCTAGCTAAGTTAGGATCAAATTCATTTTGAAATGCAATAATTAACCAAAATTATCGTAATATTGAGTTAAAATTGTCTTTACTAGCTACAGAATTACATTCTGCCTCGAATTATCAAAACATATTCCCCACATTTTCATTTTATTCGATGAAAAACAGACAAAATTAACTTTGTTAACGTTATGTCCAAATACTATTGTTAGTACAATGTTGCATAGATCTGAACACACATACTATTTTCTACGTTAGTATATTGGCTTCAAAATTTTTTAGTTGCCCCAGTTATTAAAGAACAGCCTTTCTGGGGACCGAGTAACGGGAGGAACTTTCGTGGTGGACGTTTGTTCCAGTTCCGAATTTTCGTCTAAAAATTAAGTTTTTAATAATCTAAGATTTTTAGACAAAAAGAAAAAGTAAGTTTCAATTGTACCAACCAGATTCCGAAAATTCTTGAAATCCAAAGTGAGTGGCTATTTGTACCAATGACTCGTCTAATTGAAGGGTTCCATGATCTTTTTTGATTTTGCCCAATAATTTGATCATGGAATTAAATTTTTCCAGCTTTTTTCTTATTTCATCCGCTTGCTCCTGCTGACGCATTTTAACTTTGTACTCCTCAATTCTTTTTTGGTAATGCTCCATTTTCGCGTCAATATCCGCAATGGCGTCGACAAGCTTTATACTATTGGATTTTAATTCGGCTACTGAGTTTTCAAGTAGCCTAATGGTGCCAGGAATTATTTAAAATTCAGAGTCGTGTTGAGCTTGAAAAATTCTAATAAGGAACCCCGAATTATTAAACTGGTCCCACCGTCTATTTTTTCCGAAGACTATAAATAATAAAGTTGTCCCTGGGACCACTGACCCCAGGTTTTGGAATAAATAAACTGGTCCGAGCAATTAATAAACAGGTTTAGGACATGTAAACCTGTCTTATTTCCTATCCGGGAACTTGGCGTTGATGAAAGGAATACTAAAGGATTTTATTTCCTAAAATTTATTAACATATGAAAAATATAAATACATTTTTAAAATGAAGTTTCTGATTTTTAAAATTTTGTTAGTAATTTAACTAGAAGTTCGGAAAATATTAGTGGCAAACATAAAAACAATACTTTTAAAAAATTTTATGAAGATAATTTCCTTTGTTTGCCTTAGACCCTGGATTTAACCTTTAGCATATTGTCTTTACTTTGGGAGAGATTTCTCCATTTACCATGGAGCTATTTACTGGACCTTTGAATTCCGTATTCTTTCGCAATTTTAGACCAGGAATTAACACCATATTTTTCAACACCAATAAACAGAAGATCTTCTTCCTCCTCGGTCCAAGCTTTCCTGCGTTGTTTAGCCTTAGGCTTCAATATATCATCCTTGTTTTTACCTCGTTGTCCATTTTTCGAACCATCATCGATGCCGCTATCAGATGATTCAAAGTCCTTATTCTTCTCGAGAATTGGGAGCGACATTTTCATCCTGGCAATTATGTACGACGTTTGTATGTTGTTGTCTTTCTAGCTCTTCGACAGAGAGAGCGTTTTGAAGGGGAGCAGGTGGCATATCGGGAATTTTCTTATTCAAGACGTCATTGCCAAACCGACGTGCCAAATTTACTGGTGAATGTCTATCACCCCCTTGTTGTCCCGGTGGCATTAGTTGTTGGTTCTTCATGTTGGGCCCTCCACAGAAATTACCATCTTAATATATTGGGTACCCACGTTAATAACAAATTTTGTCCCGATATCGTAATAACAGCGTAATGACTAAGCATTAATTCGTTTCTTTAACTAAGCCTTTGCATAAATGAAAATAATGATTTGTCCCTAAAGTATCTATTCACATTACTTCTAATTAACCTAAGCCTAATGTACGCAGTACAACGATTATACCAATGCATCATCTCAAAATCAAAATTGAAAGAGATGACTCGGCATATTTCGTAAGCCTTTGCGCATCTAAAACCCGCGTAAAAACCCCTAAAAAATGATTCTGTACTCACCAGGCCTTCCAGACATGTCAATATTATTATTCAACTGCATAATCCCTTGCCCCCGAGCGACTTGCGACTGCTCGTTAAAGACAACCTGTTGCAACGCTAACCCATGTAGATTCTCAAGTGTTCTGGGGTCCAATTCTTCCGAAACTTGACATTCTGAGAATACCGTTTCCTCTATTATAGATGGACTAACGGCAAAATCATCTGCCGAATGGACAAGCACGACTTTAAATATGCATTTTATACCTTTTTCAAAAGTAGACCAAAGAAGATTTTCGAAATTCCAACACTGCAGTGTAGAAGGGTCTTGGACACTAGTTATGCCGTGGGAGGTGAATGAGATTTCTTTTTAAATAATACAGAGATTTGTGGTTGACTAGTTAGCTCTCTATTAATGAATTTATTACCTATTTTAGAGGCTTAAGAAATGTGCCTAACCTGCCCGAAATTAACGACTCAGAATTTTCAATAATTCCTGGCACCATTAGGCTACTTGAAAACTCGGTAGCCGAATTAAAATCCAATAGAAAAAAGCTTGTCGACGCCATTGCGGATATTGACGCGAAAATGGAGCATTACCAAAAAAGAATTGAGGAGTACAAAGTTAAAATGCGTCAGCAGGAGCAAGCGGATGAAATAAGAAAAAAGCTGGAAAAATTTAATTCGACGATCAAATTATTGGGCAAAATCAAAAAAGATCAATTAGACGAGTCATTGGTACAAATAGCCACTCATTTTGGATTTCAAGAAAATTCGGAATCTGGTTGGTACAATTGAAACTTACTTTTCCTTTTTGTCTAAAAATCTAAGATTATTAAAAACTTAATTTTTAGACGAAAATTCGGAACTGGAACAAACGTCCACCACGGATTTTCCTCCCGTTACTCGGTCTTCGGAAATTACTTCAAGTTCAAATTCTGGTGAGATGGACCGAAATAATTTTGGTTTTCATTGTGTTCTGAAAAATGTTTACTAATTTTAATTTTTGTGAAGATGCTTCCCGACCTTCCACACCGAAAAGAGCTAGATTTCAACATCGCGACAACGTCGTATGAAAATCAAGTAAAGGAAAAAGGTGAAGGGAAGCCGAAGGACTGCCAAGGAAAGAAGCAAAATAAAAAAAGGTTAAAAAAACTGAAACAATGAAAAAAATGAGTAAGCTAAGCGACTGCGTAATAAAATGCCATGATGAGTACAAATCATAGTTTTTAAAAAAACTTACAGCTACAAATGAAAGTGAATCATGGAGCGACGACCACATGCCGTCATTCAAGAAGCCAAGGAAATAATTCATTTGTTTTTCTAAAATTTTCATACTGTTGCTTGTACCAAAAACTCTAAATTTAAAAATATTTCCTAATAAAAACATTTTTTTTACCTAATTATGCTCATTTTTTAAAATAAAAGTCCGAAAATTACCATTTCCTCAAAAGGTAGTCATCGCAGTCCAAAAAGTGATGGCTCAAGACTGCTGTACTCACTAAAGAGCTTGGTGTGACTAAAGTCCCAGAGCTTGGGCTTCCACCAGCCGTGGTTGTTGAGCCTTAAGGCTTCTTCCTCAATAAAGAGGTGGAGAGGAAGCATATTTAGCAGGATTTCCAGAGAAGCTGTGGGGGGCTGTCCTCATAGATCCCGTGATACCGATGCACGCGAGCCTTTGAAGCTTGCGTAATTCATCTTGGCCTGTTTTAAGGCGAACCCTTCACCACCAGACAAGAGCTCCATAGGAGACAACCGGCCTGATGATCCTAGTGTAAATCCAGTTTACAGCCCAAGGGCAGAGAACTTCTGTGTGACAATTACTGCGATGTCAAGCGCATAGCCAAAGCAGTGACACCCAACCCCCTCCCCGAGTCGACCTAGCAGCTCACCCACAACTAGGCTCCAAAGAAGAGGGGAAAGAACCCCTCCCTGAGGACAACCACGGTCAGTGGAGATCTCGAGGGATTCTCCGAGAGGAGACGCAGTCACCCTACGACGCGTGAGCATGGAGTGTATCCAACGACACAAAGAGCCGTCAATACCAAACCGCTCTAGTATAACTTCACTAGAGACCCGAGGCTCCCTCATTATCAAGGAAGATAGCCAAGGACATCTCCATGAACTCGATGGCCCTGTCAAGACAATTCAAAATGACATGAAGAGCCGTCTCCGTGGATTTTCCTTTCTGAAAGAAAAAGGTAAGACAAATGGGTCTAAATGCCTTAGCCTCAAGATAGCTCATCTTCCCAATAAAGATAACCTTCGAGCGTTTCCAGATGTCTGGTATAAGCGCCAAAGCAATGCAGGCTCTAAAGATCCTGCACAGATAAGTGCCAATGGTGTCTATGCCTTTCTGCGGCCGTATTCTGCAGAAAAGTTAAGCTCCTCCTTCTGCCCTTGGC
This sequence comes from Phalangium opilio, assembly GCA_019434445.1. Classification (NCBI taxonomy): domain Eukaryota; kingdom Metazoa; phylum Arthropoda; class Arachnida; order Opiliones; family Phalangiidae; genus Phalangium; species Phalangium opilio. The sequence goes on from JAEQBA010001993.1 coordinate 117,801, forward strand.
TCTCTGATTGGACCGTCAACCATTGCCCTTGGCCTTTTAATTGGCTACGTCTACCGATGACGTTACATGCCTTGGCTCAGTGATTGGAGGTTCAACTGGCAAAAATAAGCCTTTGAATTCAGTTCAGTTTGAGTTTCAAGTTGAACCAAATTTCGGTGTAAGGTCAGTGTACAGTGTAAATTTGTCGCCAAAGGTCAGTGCTGCAACCTTTCACCGGAAACGTTTAAGCTATTAACGCCACCTATCATATAAACTGAATAGTAATTTCGTGCCGTCTGCTCTTTTTTAATTTTAAATGACGTCAACGTATTTGAGACAGCCGCTTGTTAAGGTAACATCGTTTAATGTTGAGTAAGTTATATATTTTCACGTAAATAATGTGCTTGACATATTTGTATAAAAAAATAAAAACCAATTGTAATTGCCGAATTAAGTATTAAACGTCAAATCTTTCCCTGTTTCCATGTTGTTACAAGATAACATCGAACCACAACTACCTAAGCGTAATGAAGTCATAACGTGAAGGGCACACAGATTTTTGTGTCAGTAGTTACATTGGTAATGGAAAAACAGTAATTTTTTCATTCCTGTGTAATTTATCTTCAACTTTTGAAGTTGTAATTACATGTATATTTATATGTTCTAACATTGGTAAGATTTATTTGTAGTTATTGTATTGAATTATACATAGTAATGAAACATGTTTAAAAAACTGAAAAAGGCGCCGCATTCCCTCTATGAGTTGAAGGTTGACCCTTGTTGGTCATCAGTGACTTAGGTAACACGCCCGAAGCGGGGACAAAGATGTGACAACATATCACATGGCAGGTAAATGATGTCCACCGCCAACAGAGAACCCTTTCCCGAGGTGACATTCCTCAACAATATTCCACTTGTTATAGAAGAACGTGAAGCCATGCGTATTGCACATTTGGTAAGTTCTCGTAATGTATTAACCATGTTATTAACATTATTTTTTGTTGCAGGTGGGTGCAAGCTTCTTGAATAGCCTTCCTCCAGTTTTTGCTGAAGATTCCTCAAAGAGCCTTCTGCTTTCCATGAACATGGTGCTCATCCACTTGCCACTGAAGAACACGGAAATGGTTATAAGAATGGTTTCTATTCGTCGTAGGGTATAATAGTCCACCTACTGAAAATTTCATTTGGACATTTTTTAAGATAGAGGGTTGCTGCAAAGTCAGTTAAACATTAAGAGTTACTGCGGTGTCCTTTGAATTTTATTCTTCACTTCAACATTTCATTTTTTTTCCATCATTCCTTGCTATTCTGCATGCATGGCCTTCCTTTATTGTTTCATTTATAAATGGGCTAAACTTTGTTATAGCTTAGTCGCTGCCTAGTAGGAAAAGCAAGAAACGCTCATAGCTTCCGCTAATGCATGTTTGGATGCCCTACTCATGTTTGCGTCTGTTTGGAAAATAATGACTGAAAATGAAAGGGCTAGGAATGAATACGAAAAGCTAAGGTTTGAAAATAAAAGGTTTAGACTGGAAACCGAGAGCATTCAAGCCAACATCATGACCGAAGTGAATAATTGCAGCCTGAAAATAATGACTAGTTTTCTTTTTTGAAGACATGCTCAAGCGAAGCATGTTCTACTTTACTGTAGATACTTTTCTAAATGCCATGATAGGTTGTTTGAATAACGTCGCCCTGTATTTCGATTATTTTCAATGCTCAATTTGGCATGCACTTTCTTCATGACGGCGTGATCTCTCTCTGATTATTGTATTCTCCTTTGTGATGTTATAGTTCTCATTGTAGATATTCTATTAATTCCTTTTCACCAAAGTTTCTTTAATATCCAATTTGACATGTACTTTTTTCATTCTCTCATTATAAATAGTTATTTTTTTCGCGTTTAATCCATTTAATTTATTACATGCGCTATTTGCGTGTATTTTATGATTTATTTCGCGCATACGTGTTAGTTTACTGTTAACTTATATTGTAATTTAGTAGACGCTTCATTTAATAAGCCAATTTAATTTATTGCATGGGTTATATGCCTGCATTGAATAATTTATTTGATAGACTTCATAACATTTTTAATTATTTGGATGTTTGTTATCATTGACTGTTATTAAAAGGGGTTGTGAGCCTGTGTGGATAGTGCTTGTCATCCTCAAAGAGCTAAGTGGAGCCAGGGAGGGGTTTAAAAAAGAAGAAAAAGTCTGTTACTGCCTTTAATGCTTTAAAACCGTTAATGGCATATTTTTAATCTGTTCACATTAGAATAATGTTGATGATGTCTAGCCTTTAATCAAGATGATATTATTTATAACCAACATGCCAGCGCCCAATAAGTCCCGATACGCTCTCAAACCCAAAAATTCAGCAATTTATTTTCCACGTGTATTAAACTTTACATATTTCTGACTGTCAAGAGTTCATTGCTCTTTTCTGTTGCATGATTGCAATTTACATCCTCCTAAGTCTTCATGACCTATTTTAAATATAACTTAACTATTCTATTGTCATTCATTAAACCTATTTCAGATTTACCATATTCATATTATGAGAAACAAAGGGGTGATTATACCAATTGCTGCATACTGAAATGCTTACTTTTCAAGTAACTGTTCATTGGGAAGGTGTAAATATGGTTACTGGTTATGTTTTATAAATTATGTCGATTTGCATTTGTAAAGCACTTCCGCGACTTCCAGTGTTAGTTGCGAGGCGCAAATGGCTTGACACTCAGTCTCTGGATAAGCTTTTTCGTCAGCAGCTGGAAGATATACCTCGTCTGAGAGAGGAAAGGATAAATATTGATTAAAGGGTAAGGGTGTATCTCGCTCATCAACGCACCATTCCATGAGAATATAATAAGGGCGAAATTGTTAATGCCACAAGAGCATGAACGAATCATGGAGTAGCTCTTGCGATTTCGGTAATGCTAAGTGCTCAAACAAGGCTTTAACCATTCAGTTACCACGGGCGATCAGCCCTCTCACCTTTTTACTGCAGTGACTTCTATACTGCGATCCACAGTTGCCACACAATCTGAATAAGTAATAAATAATAAAAGAAATAAATTAAATGGTGTGTTTGTATTTAAATCGGATTTTTAAAGGGGAAAATTAAAGAGTTTAGTTGAATACTTCATAAATTACACTCACCACTTTACTCGACACGTTGATCAACGTCGGGAGGTTGATAGAAAGTGTTGAACTGTCGTCTGCTGTAAGTCCGTTCAGCACATAGCGTTACCGAAGCAACCAGTAAAACCGGTGTTTAACCGGTAACTCATTTGTCAGTTTATGAAAAAACATTTTGAATTTGGTGTATAATTCGATAGTTTACATCTGAGTCTTCGCGGAATTTGCACCAATCACTGAGACAAGGCATGTAACGTCATCGGTAGACGTAGCCAATTAAAAGGCCAAGGGCAATGGTTGACGGTCCAATCAGAGAGCCAAGGGCAGAAGGAGGAGCTTAAATTTTCTGCAGAATACGGCCGCTGCCCATTTAGCTAGGTCAGAACAGTTTTTTGCTTTTGACGCCTTAAAAATATTATTGAATTAGAAAGTTGTAATTTGCTTATGATTAGAGACAACAGGTATACTTCTAAAATTTTCTTAAATATGTTTTTCGATAAATGCCAAGTATCCATAGAAAATAATGCTTCTTTGAATAGTCTGTCTTCGCTCTCTGTTATAATTCAATATTAAAAAAGTGATAAAATTTCACAATATTGCCAAAATCTCATACCCACTTCAGCCCTTATTTGGAGATGTGCATCACTGACCACTTCAGCTATTTTTATTTGGTATGCCTGGGCTTTATCCAGAATTTCTTTAGCGTCTTTTTTAAAGCCCATAATTGCCATAGCAGAAATTTTGCCTTTAGCCTCTCGAAGATAGACATTAGCTATTGCTACGATCTTCTTCGATTTACAGTTCTCTAAGCTAGAGGTACAAGAAGTTGCACTATGTCCAGGGGAATCCGTCCTACCGTCCCCTGCTAAGACCAAATCTTGCCTTTTTAACTCAATAAATACTTTCCCTTGTAATATTTGCCAGAATTTCACCACTGCTGGCTCAATGAAATGTTTCAACATCTATAAGTATGTACAATCACGAATAAGTAAAAATCTAAATTTTCCTTGAAATTAAAGCAAATTCACCGGTAAAACGTATTTTTCGATATCAATTGTATCTTCGAAAACTGAGCTAGCTTTTCAACTTTATGAAACTCATTGCCAGCAGTCAAATTGCAGCTGCAATTTTAATATTTCCAGCAAAAATACCATGAAAATTATGCTTGCTCTTCCAGAAACCCTGGAGTTGGAGAATGAAGAATGCTATGCCTTCTTAAAAATGCTTCAAAGTAAAGATAAAACTGAACAGGATGAATTATAAATACCTTCTTGTGAATTCATCCTGTACCTGGCAACGCAGCGTCAGGACAATTCTATTAAAATATCATGGCAGTCCCACGAAATATGTGTTTACAATCAGGTTTCCACCGCAAAAGCAGTTTTACCGTAAGCCTGTTTGATCAAGTCCTCCAATTTGGATACAAATACTAAAGCCATACATTATCCAACAGCTTCCGTTGACGTTACACTTGATTTTCTTTCACTCTAGAGTTAATTTCTACACACTTTATTGGAGTAAATTTAAAACTACCTGCTCTGCAATGTGAGCACAATTTCTGTTAATAATGGTGAACCGAAATTCGAAGATATCCCACCAGATGGACTTAAAAAATAACTCTGAAAATGATATTAATTCTGTTGCTTGCTCTTTGTTTCGTTTTGAAATTAAAAATTGACAAACCGATGAAGAGGAACATTGTCCTGGTGATATAATCATTGTTGTGCTTGGAGCTCTTTCATGGATAAATAACGTCAAAGATTAACAAATAATATTTCATATTGTTATAGATCTATTAAATATGTTATAATTTGACATACTGTAGCAATGATGGTTCTTCAACATCACTCAATAGGGCTAATTTCTGTCTAAAATTTCTAGCAATTTGAATAACTGTTATTTAACTACTGTAGCAAGGCGATTGTGATTTTGTGGTTGGTTCTTACGAGAATGGAGTTGAGGGTTTTCGTTAAAAGTAACAGGCGGCTCCATTATCACCCCTACCATGCTGGCTAATCTTCTGGACACGAATTTTACCTTGCCAAAGGCAGGGACCAATCAGACCTAATGCACTAGGTCCCATTGGTTCCTGCCTTTGGTTTAACTAGCCTTTGCCAAGCTTAGCCAACGTGTAGCAGAAAAGGCATCTTTCAGGGGCATCACCGAAGCCGCCACTTGCTTTAAGGCCAAGAGCAAAACGAGAAACTGGAGTTTTAGCGGGTGACACTAATTGAGCGTTAGGTGCTGAGCTAGCAATATTATTAGGCCAGGACAGATAGGCCAGAAAAGGGCTTGACCTAGAACATTTGAAAATAAAGATGAAAATTGGTACATGTGTCGTTTTTGACCCAACAAAAATTATACTAATTACTGTATTACTAATTACTGTAATTATACTATTTACTGTAGAGCGCGAGCTTTCGCCGCCATCTTGGAAAATGGCCGCCTTGAATTACAGCTACAATGTATTCCACGTTCTTCTTCAAAAATTATGAAAATTGGTACACATTATGACTGGAACCACATGAACAAAATGGCAAAATTTTACAGCTCAGTGTTCATCAGTTTGGTCGCCATATTGTAAAATTGCCGCCGTGAATGCTAGGTACAGTATACTTCACCATGTTGTTGGAAATTTATGAAAATTGATAGGTATTATAATCAGAGCTGTGTGAACCTCATAGTAAAATATTGAAGCCATTAATCAGATAGTTTGGCCGCCATGTTGGAAAATGGCCGCCATCAATGTCATTTAGATACTGTATATGGTTCAAAAATTATAAAAATTGGTAATAATTATGTTTAAGACCGTCTGAACATCATACTTCAATATTGAAGACGTGCTACTGATAGTTTGGGCGCCATCTTCGCAAATGACTGCTGGAAATGCTAAATATATTTCCAATATGTAAACCTTTTTGAAATTCCAATTTTGAATAGATGATTTTCATTAACGTAATAAACAACAAAAAATAGATATCTCGAAGTTGAAATTATCGACGCCATCTTTAAAAATGGCCACACGAAAATCATTACCCTAAATTCTGAGAGAAAGATAAGTTATTCAAAGCTGTTATTCTCAACATGTTGATTAGAGAATATGATTTAATATAAGGTTTACATTCTTGTGTTGTTTAAGATTAGATTTTTGAAAAATCTCTAACATTTCATTCATATTCATCGTCATCCTGAAGATTTTTCATAATAATTGCATGTCAGAACCCTTGGTTAGGCGCTACACCTAGCTGGGGGCCTTATCAGCGTCCCTCCCCATCATATTCCAAATTGAACCTGCGGAACCGCCGTCATGGCACACGGGATCGGCTAGTGGGACCGACAAACGCCATTTGAGCAGGTGACAGAAGCTGGACACCATCAGCGGCGAGCCCAGTCAGATGGTGGTCGGTGACAGGGAAGGATTAAAGCAGCAGAAGACTCGAGGGGACAGGGGAGTTCTCTCCAAGCACAACAGTGCCATACGGCCCAAACAAATAGTGTATCCGCGACCCTAAGAGGGTTGCCAATAGCGGGGGCGAGCCAAGGCAACACCTGGGCGGGGGCGAAGCGGTCCAGCAAAACCTTCACGGAATGGGGCAAGGAACGGTCTGAACCAAGGGCGAACCCAAGGAACTCCCGAACCGTCACACCGAACTCGGGCCCCCTCAGCCACGATTAGTCCTTAGTTAAAAAGGTTAAGAGAACATTTCTTTCATTTACTTGCTGTAACTGGGTGTGGTTATGATAAGGCGTGGTTTAAAGTAATGACAGATAATCAACATCTTACAAATTTGTTGCGCTATTTTAATGACCATATTGCTGCCGAAGAGAGATTTCTTTTCGCTTTTTTTTGGGTGATAATTGACACGTCCAAGCTTCAACTATGTAGATATTACACGTATAATGGAACCGTTGCCACACTTACTGTCAAGTCCTCATTTGATCTCACAGAGCTTCATCCAACAACCGACGCCGCAAAACTACATTTTTTCCGAGCGTATCTTCAAGTCTAACAATAGCAAGGAAACGGTTTAATCCCGAACAATGGGGATTGGTTCACGATCGCGAAAGTCGAAGACCCATTCACAATTTCTCCTTCCGGCATCAGATGGACTTATAACACTCATTATTTGTACCTGCAGTCTGCAGAACATCTTGTATAAAGAACTGTGAATGTAGACGATCTGGATTAGCTTGCTGGGCAATGTGTGGTCATTGTCAAGGTATTAGCCGTAATAAAAAAATCTTCAGGATGAAGAGAAATATGAACGAAATGTTTAAAAATGTGTCTTAAATCTAATCCTTAACGACACTAGAATGTTTATACCCCATAAAAATGGTTTTTCCTTACCAAAATCCAAGTAATATGGCTTTCCTTTTTTTTCCAGATTTTAGGATAGTAATATTTCAGCGACCATTTTTGAAGATGGGTCGATAATTTAGACTCGAAAATAGTTATTTTTCTGGCATTTAATACGTTCATGAAAATCATCTACTCAATAAAAAAATAATGAAAAAAGTTATATATCGCTAATATATTTGGCATTTCAAACAGTCATTTTCGAAGCTGGCACCCAAACTATCAGTAGCACGTCTTCAATATTCAAGTAATAATTACCAATTTTCATAATTTTTGAACCATATACTGTATATAAACGACATTGACGGCGGCCGTTTTCCAAGATGGCGGCCAAACTATCAGACTAATGGCTTTAATATTTTACTATGAGGCTCACACAGCTATGATTATAATACCTATCAGTTTTCATAATTTTCCAACAACATGGTGAAATAAACTGTACCTAGCATTCACGGCAGCCTAATTCCAATATGGCGACCAAACTATTAAACACAGAGCTGTAAAATTTTTCCATGATTTTCATTTGGTTCCAATCATTATGTGTACCAATTTTCATAATTTTTGAAGAAGAATGTGGAATACATTGTAGCTGGCATTCCCGGCGGCCATTTTCCAAGATGGCGGCGAAATCTCGCGCTCAATAGCAGGGGACTTTTAGTATATTTTTTGTTGGGGAAGAAATTACTGAAAAAATGGGGTGCATTTCTTTTAGAAAAATGATATTCATATATTAAAAAGTAGGAACCACACTTTTATTGCAACCAGAACATATCACCTCACATATATGAGCGATAAATTATCACATACTGTTACTATCAAAACTATTTCTTTTTGGTTTTTTTAGGAGCCGTTTCAACACCTTTAGGGCTGGTTAAATTTAGGAGCATATGGTGTTTTTTGTTTTAAATTTTGAGTAGCTGCCTGCCTATTAATAGAGTCTAGTTTCGATTGAGCGCTAACATTTTCCTCATGACCACTTTTCAAAAGCATTTGAGCAACTGTTATAGCTCTCATATCTTTTGAGAGAAAAGCGCACCAAAATTCTAAGCAGGCGATTAAAAAAATACAAGCATCAACTTCCTCAAGGTTTTGCACGAGAAGAGTAGACAATGGCCGCGCTCAGTAACCGGCATCAAAAGCATCGATGATGACATTGATGTCCTACACCACCATCGATTTCATCTTCCCAAACATCGATGCTTTTCCTGATGAGTGTTTCTGAACGCAGCCATTATTTCCCTCAGAATACAGAGGCAAAACGTCAAGTATATGTAAGACGTTTGAAATTGTTTTTGTAGACGATAATGAACAGCCCTTTGTTAGATGTGAAAAATGTAAAAGTATTATTTCGTATCAAGCCAAAACTGGAACATCGAGCTTAAACCGCCACCAAAACAATTACTGCTATGCTACCAAAAGTGCCAAACAACATTCAAGAGTTATATCCGAAGTTTCTGAAATTCGTCCAAATGTTTCCCAAACTTCAAATGAAAAGTTACAAAACCAAGTCCAAATTTCCATCTCTAGTTGTTTTTCTAAAAAGGTACCGCAGGGAGAAATTTTATCTTTGAACAATAGTATCGTACTTGGCCTAGCTAAGGATTTACGGCCCTCGGGTGCAGTGGAGGGTGAAGGTTTCAGTCATTTAAGTCAATCATTAATTGACAGATTCTGCCATCATTAGTATCGTCAAAACAACAAGAAATAATATCTGAATTAAGTCTTGCACCCCAATCACCAGTATTTACTTTCACCACAGACATGTGGTCTGACAAGTTTAAACAGAGAAGTTTCATCTCGCTGTCTATTCACTACATAGACTCATTGGAAATTAGTATGTAGAATGCTTGCCGTTGACGAATTCGAGTTTGAAAAGAAAACGACTGATAATATACGAATGCAGTTAACCGAAATTCTACATTTGTATTTCAACGAATTGGTTACAAAGTCTTGGAATCATCATATCTTGTAACGGATGGAGGCTCAAATATGACGAAATTATTCCCTTCAAAAAATAATCTAAACTGCCAGTGCCACAAGTTGAATCTTTTTGTAATGTGGATGTTAAATAATACTGCCGTGGACCCAAAAAAATATAAAAATCCTGAAACGCTACCAAAAAAAGCTTTTTGCGTTAAAGGAGCAATGCCCGAAAATTGACTCAACCATTCAAGGAGTTAAAGCTGTACTTTCCTATTTCAAAAGGTCGGGGTTAAATGCAGAGTTGGAATACTCTTTAAAACAAGAGGTTCCAACCCGATGGAACAGTACACTAATTATGTTAGAATCGTACATGAAGTCTTCCAAGCAGCTTAAGAAAATGTTATTGGAAAAAAATCAGCTTTATCGCCTGTCCCAAATTGACGATCAAGTATTGGAAACGATCATTAATTTCTTAAAGCCTTTTCACGAAGCAACTGAAGTGTTTAGCAAAGAAAAGAAGCCAACCATTCATGAAATTGCTCCATGGTGGCATATAATTTTTAACCATATTCAAGATGGGGATAAGGACTTGTTGGAGATGAAATATTTGAAACAACAACAGAGAATGCTATAAAGAATACTGCTGTTTAGACACGTTTCACTATGTTGCCACTCTGCTTAACCCTAAGTATGTTCGCCTGATTATGGTCGCGATTCGGGAATTCGCGATGCATATTGCATAATAATCTAATTTCGAGTTTGGTTTTTTCACCAGGTATCGAAAGCTCAAGTTTGCCAGTAATGAAATGAAAGAGCTGGCCTATTTGAAATTGAAATCTTAACTAGTAATGGAGTACCAACACCAACAGAGCAGTGATAGTATTCGCCCTCTAAGTCAAATGTGAACAAAATCTTCAAGAAGTTCAACTTCAAGCATGGCTGTTTACTCTCCTAAAAGTAAGGTACCGAAGTTGGCCGAATTTGAAGATTCATCTGAAGAGGAAGGATTTGAGACAAACGGAGATATTTCACCTGAAGAAAGAGCTGAAGAAGAGTTTGAACGTTATATGAAACTGAAATTGAAACCTGTTTGTGGTCAGGGTGAGCATATTGTTTTGATTTGTACTGTTTAAATTTTAAAGAATAATTAAGTATACAGTAGTTTCATAAGATGTATCCTCTTTTTTTCTCTAGGAAATTCATTTTCAGTACTCGAATTTTGGTCTACCATTAACATTTCGGAGTTCCCTGGACTGACACGTATCGCTCAAAGAATTCTCGGAATTCCTTCATCCCAAACTAGTGATGGAAACACCCTTGGCCCACGAAGAACCAATTTTGAAGGCTCAACACTCTCGAGCCTTACGTTTGTCCATAAGAACTTTTTGAACAAGTAAAATAATAAAGTATTTTTACTACTTATTTGGTGTGATCTCTTTTTGAAAAAGCAATCGGCTCTTCGGGTCGGGTCGGATTTTTCATGTCCTATGCCAATTTCGGGTCGGGTTTTATTTAAATGAAAAAAATTCGGGTCGGGCTCATTTTCATTCGGGCCCGGGCTGGGTCGGGTTTTATTTTTAAAAACTTTTATCGGGTTGGGCCGGGTCGGGTCAAGTTTTTATTTTAAACTGTCGGGCTGGGCCGGGTCGGGTTTTAAAAATGGAAGACCCGACTCGTCTCTAGTGACAATAGGACCAAATTTATCATCAAGGGTTTGAGCATCGATAATTTCCTGTGTGGACAAAGTGTCGAAAACGCCATCTCCCACTCCAAGCGGTATTAGTGGACTTACAACACATAAACGTTGAACGGCCGACGGGGACTCAGAGGCAGAGGGTACGCCAGGACAGCGAGAAGGTACTACAGACTCAGAAGTCAAGCAAAGGGAGTCTACAGGAAACGGTGATAAAGCATCGGCAACAACATTGGTGGTTCCTTTCTTATATAGAATGTCCATGTCGAACGCTTGCAGAATCAAGGCCCGTCGAGCTAGTCGACCCTGAAGACTTTTTATGCGTTGTAAATACTGCAAGGCATTATGGTCAGTTAAAACCGTAAAACGACGCCCCTCTAGAAGATGAGGGAAATGTTTTACAGCCTCTACAATTTGCAAACATTCCCGTTCACTGGTGGTATAATTTCGCTGAGCCGGTTTGAGAGAATAACTAAAATAAGCAACCGGAACCTCAGCACCGCCAACAACTTGGGCTAACATGGCACCAATACCAGTATCAGATGCATCAGTCGTAAGCGTAAATGGCAAATCCTCTTTTGACGTGGCCAATGGAAGAGAGTTGAGAAGAGCACTCTTCAAAGAGTCAAAAGCAGCTCGAAGAACAGACGACCACTGCCATCGAATATGCTTGCGTTTGAGCTGATAAAAGGGATAGACCAAGGTAGCGAAATTAGGGATAAACCGCGGATGCCAACCAATAAACCCAAGGAAACGCTCTAGTTCTTTAAGATTTGTGGGCCAAGGGTAGCGCTCAACCGCGGTTAGTTTGGAAGGATCAACCTTAACCCCATAGGGTCCACGAATATGTCCCAGAACCTTGGTCTCAGACATGGCAAATGCGCATTTGTCCAAACGAAGTGTCAGACCCGCGTCAGCTAAACATTGGAAAATATAGTCCAAAGTGCGGAGATGGTCGAGCCAGTGTTCATGGGCAACGACAATATTGTCATAAAGACGTCGGTCTTTTAAAACCTCCTGCATCATACGTTGGAAGGTGGCCGGACTATTCACATGTCCAAAAGGCATAGGCAAAAACTCATAATTTCCGTAATGTGTAGTACAACTTGTTTTGGGAATTGAACTAGCTTTCATCGGCACTTGCCAAAACCCGGATCGTAAATCTAAGGTAGTTATATAATGGGGCTGGCCCAATACATCTAACAAATCGTCGATCCGTGGGATCGGTCCCTAATGGTAATCGCATTAAGACTACGTAAATCTACAGAAAAACGACTAATGGAAGTGACGGGTTCAGACTCGCCAACACCATGAAGTGAGTCCTTTTTAGGAATAACGTCAACGGGGGTAGCCCAAGGGCTCTGGGATCGACGTGTGATACCCGTATTAAGCATGTCGTCTACGTGGCGCTCAATCAACCGTTGCTTAAGGGGAGAGACACGATAAAGCTTACAAGCAATGGGGCACTGAGTTCCGGTATTAATTGTATGAAAAGCACGATCCGTTAACCCAATACGCTTCTCAAAAACACTTGGGCACTTGGAAAGCAAGCATCAACTGTTCAGATGCCAGGAAACGCTCAAGAGACCTCAAAAATACCTTGGGGGTTTTCATCTCTAGACCCCGAAAAAGTAAAAGGTGGTGTGGGGATGTGTCTATGAGCCTGTTGAGATGCTTGCATGGTAGCCATCAACGCAATACTTTTAGCCAACATATCCCAAGGGCCCGATTACTCAGTAACAGGGAGCGAGTTAGTCTCATTGTCAAGTGACATGACAGACCGTGAAGGATAATTCAGAGTAATAAATGCACCTGCCTTTAACTTTGTCGCTTCGACGATCAATAATTATCGAAAGAGTGAAGAGAATCTAAGCTGGAAGCCTGGCTACAATGTTTGCAAGGGGACTGGGCAAAAATATCACTAACAGTAGATATGTTCGACATACAATAACTGAGCTAAGCCTTTGTTAATTTAGATACACCAGCACCAATACCTGGTATAAGTATCAAGTTTACACTGAAAAAATAAACTAAAATAATTGAACAAACTAACAATAAAATAATTTAAATATTCTAACATTAAAAATAACTCAAAGAAACTAAAAACAAGCTAGAAAACAACGAAACTTACTATAGGGTTTTCACTTCTGACACCAATTGTAACAGGATTAGGCCTAACCACCATTTGATATACACCGCTATGTTAGTAGAATTATTAGTAACGACTCACTCTCGGTATTTCTAGTAAACTGCCAGGGGTTCGGTTCATATCCTGTCGTCTGCTGCCTATCAATAGACCTTTTCACCGGTAGAGCGGGGGTGAAAAGGGGAGAAAAATTTCGAGAGGTGAGCATGCGTAGAAAGAATGTTTGGGGGCAGTGCAGTACTTTAAACCATTCCTTTTGCCTTATTTGCTACGCATTCGAGTTTATTTTTATAAAACAGTGTTCTACACACTAAATTGGGCGCCAGGGCTTACGGGCATTTATACACAGCTGTTTTATACACAAATGTTTCGGATTTGAAAATTCGTGTTTTATTTGTGTCCACCAAATTCAAATACAGTTTGTGCTACATTTTTCATGTTCTAACGTGAAACTATTAATGTGATTTTGCCGAACTACGCAAATTGTTCTATCAACAGGTTTCTTGAAATTGTGTATGAAACGAAAACTCTCTATGTATTTGTCAGTTTATTTTTCTACTAAACAATTAATTTAATCTTAATTGATATGCTAACATTGTTCACAATCGACTATTATCTGTATTTATTTTAAGTGCGTAATTTCCCTATATACAGTATGAGTAAATTTAAAATGACGTAACATTTTCCTGGTAGAAAAATGTTTGTTTTTCTGAAAAATTCGCTTTCGTGTCGTGACATTGTGTTTTCAGATAGTGTTTAAGCAAAGTGGTTGAAGATTATTTCGGTGAAGACGGCAGCTAATGTTCCTGACAACATCACGAAAAGCATGTAGAAAGGAACGAAGACGCTACTCAGGTCCAAATCAGTCGTTCTTTTCAACGGTCTCTTCCAAGTGATCTGTTCAATTAGGTAATTCTTTTCGAAATCCCGATAAATGAAAACTTGCGTTTCAAAAAACGGTTCCAGACTGTAATAAAAGCAGTCGTCAAAGCTCGTTAACAATTCTGCGATAAAACTTGTACGGACCTCAGTTGGAGGTTTTCGTGAAATTGCGGACTGTTTCTCAACCAAGATGTGTTGAAAATGTAGTGCATGTAGTCGAAGTTTATTGCTTGTTGCGAAAAGTATAGACCTTGGCTTTCATAGAAAAACCTTTTAAACTCGGGATCTCTTATAAGGATTTCTCCCATCATCCAAGTCAGAGCAAAATCGACTATTATGGGAGCTTTTTCCCCGGAAAGAATCGGTTTGTATCCATCAAGATCCAAATATTCAAAGTTAAGCGTCAACAGTTTCTCCTCATCCTGCGCGTCAAGCCATCCCTTGACTACTGGGTCCTGGGCTGCCTATAGATGGGCACCAATGACATCAGAGCAATGGAGGACTTACCACGGAAACGATTAATTACCAAATAGTTCAGATAATCGAGAGTTTCCCTTTCTTTTACGATTGTTGGTGCAATTCCCGAGTTGATTAAGTCCGAGAGGGTGTCGATGTAATTGTAGCTTTCCATCGAGAACTCCGTCCGCAAGAAACAACCCAAGAAAAACAGAATGAAAGCCACTCCGATCAGCCACGACGAAGCGATTAAATGACAAGTAATATGGGGCAAAACGGAGAGAATCGCTGAAGGAAACAAAATTATGTTTCACTAAAGTGCCAGCCATCAAAGAGAATATACCAAGAGGAGCGGAAGCTTTAGCCTTTGCCAAGGCTTTTAAAATTGGTGGCTTTGAGTTTTAGGGAACTACATCCGGTTTCTCGTGATTGGCTTATTCGCTACATCTCTCATTGGTTAGAATATGTCGTCTGCATATCGACAAAATTTTATCCGAGTCTTAGTGTTAACAGAAGCTACAGAACAGTTTATTAATGCGCTCAAATGCGCTAGTATTTGAGAGAAAAGTAAGTACATTTTTTAAATTGTAATATTTTTGTATTATTAACTTACATTCAACATTTTTTAAACCATCCCATAGTGTTAACGACATCGTTGTCTGACTCTGATCTAAGCAAGCTAACCCTACTTTAGCAGACTACGGAATAGAGGACGCGAATTTCGCGATCACGTGACTCACCGGAACTTGAACCCTAAAACTCAGGGCTACCAAAAAATGCTAGAGCTTCCGCTCCTCTTGGTATATTCTCTTTGCAGCCATCTGTCTCTGCTAATCAGTAATTACTTACGTTCGATACAGAAGAGCGACGCGTTGTCCCAGACATTTTCCAGGGTTTCTTGGGCTATTTTCCTGACAACTATCTTGGTGGGCAACGATTTGTATTTGTTGGTTACGTAGGAGTGAACGACGAGCAAAATTGACAGAAGAACCAAGTTTGACCCCATTAAAATTAACACCTAATTTACACACGAATGTAATTAAATGATTTGGGTATTGTAATAGAGCAATATTTACATTAGCGTCCATATTTAAGATGTCAAAGGTAGTGGTCAAGACATTCTTTGAAGGACCAGACACGATAATCAAGCTGGCTCTTCCGAACACCGGAGACGGACTGAAATATTTCTCTTGACCGTAGAAAAATGAGCTTGGCAAGACTTGAATGATAACATTAGCATTCTAAATGAGAGGATTAAAATCAAACGTCTAAATGTTTTTCTGATTTTGGTTTTACGTACGTTGAAAAAATCTGGAGCAGTAAATATATAAGAAAGCTGTATTTATGTCCTTCGAAAATGCACCTAAGATCATCGAAAACAATTATGCTAACATATTTGTTAATTGTTAGGTTATATTGCTTTCTGAGTGGTATTTAAAATACTTCATGTTTAAGGATCGTTTAAAATAATCCGCAATGACATTGTACATTGACTGTTGTTGCTCAATCGCCCAAGTTCCCTGATACGAAATATTGAAACTTCAATTTTCATCGTGAAAATGAATAGGCGGAGTCGCGAGACCGAATATTGATAAACTCACCGATATTGTCGATACATTTATTGGTGTTTCTTGAGCGTACCTTTAATGAATAATTTAATATTCAATTCGACAATAACATTTAAGACGTGAAAATTCAAATTATACCTGTATTTTAGGTATCGATTATTTTCCATAAATTTAAGTTTTGTTTTCGTAATTTTTGCGTTCCACTTAAATCGTTGTACGGTTTCGAAAATTGAAGACAGTAGTAGCAAGCCTGATCTAGAAGAAATAGTAATTTAAGATATATTTATGAGACACTTTGTGCTCGCCTTTGAGTTTGGGTAACACGTCAGTAACACCATTCTAAACTTTTCCTTTTTTTAACCTTACACTCGCAGCTGCTCTTTTAACGGTTCCTATAGGGTAACTGAATTGAAGACCGTGAATATTTGGAAGAAATCTTGAAGCTTGACGCGATCTTAAAGTGAATTTTATTTCTATGATTACTTTTTTTCGACGCCTCAGAGAATCTGGTAAATTTTTTTAATTTAATAAAACCATTAGTAGAATTGTGGTTAGTTTGAATTGGAAGAAAACTAATCAATTTTTCCTACGGGAATCATTTCTGCTGTTGCTTGTCATGGAAAATACATTATGACATTATGGTTCGTAGGTTTCCAATTACATGACTATTGTCGTTCGACTGTTTACTGGAAAATAATGTAGGTCATTTTTTAAGGCCCTTTCAGACTTGGCTAAAATCATCTTTCGATCACGTGACTGAAGTCTATATAGGCTGGGTAGTATAATCCCTGTTTTTACCCTATGAATAGTATGTTCAAAATGACTAAAGGCATTTTCAAACGATACAACTTTTCTACTCATTTAGATGATTCAACTTGAGTTGAGTAAACTGGTTCGGTCGTGCAAATATAAGTTGGACAAGTTAAATCACCATATTATAAATTTATCGTTGACCAATTTTTGCTGACTCAACTTTTTGACCTATCTTTGATGTATTGTTGCACTAGCTATTTAGTCAGTTCTGTGGTTTCCAATCCAGGGAGAAGATATGAAACTGTGGATCTATTAAACACTGAAGGGGTGGGGAAAAGTGTACGCTTTGTCGATAAAATTGCTCCAGGTAGATAAGAAATAAGACAAATTTAGTTGTGATTCGATTGCTAATTAATTTCGCACTCGAGTGCCAATTTTTATTCGTAATAATATTACAAGTACATAACAGCCCATTACGAGTTGGGGTAGATTTCAAATGACGGAACGGGAGTATTACTTTTGAAACAGAAAATATTGTTTTTTCGCTCCGTCACATATAAAAGTTTCAGCGTTTAAGCAAATCGGTCGATGACTATTTCGGTGATGGCCACGGCTACTGTTCCTGACAATAAAGTGATAAGAAAGTAGAAAGGAGCGCTGACGCTACTCAGGTCCAAATCAGTCGTGCTTTTCAACGGTCTCTTCCAAGTGATCTGTTCAATTAAGTAATCCTTTTCAAGATGCAGATACTTAAAAACTTGCGTTTCAAGAAGTGGTTCCACGCTGTAATAAAAACATTGGTCACCGTTTTAATCGGTTTACTATAAAAATTAGGACCGACATCAGTTGGAGGTTTTCGTGCACTTGCGGTGAGCCTCTCAACCAAGAGGTGTTGTAAATGAAGTGTGAGTAGTCAAAGCCAACGTTGTGCTTCGAAAAGTAAAGACCCGCGTCTTCTGCCAAGAACATTGTACTTTCGGAATCGGATAACAGGTATTCCCCCAAGAACCAAGTCAAATAGGGCTCCATAGCGATTAGAGATTTTTCCCCAGAAATAATAGGAATATATCCATCAAGCTTCCTATAATCCATTTGGGAACTGAAGAGTTTCTCCTGATCCTGCGCGTCTAGCCATTTTTAGCAACGTTATCCTTGGTTGCCTATAGATACGCACCAATGTCATCAACAGAATGCAGGACTTAACACGACAACGACTATATTTACCAATAATTTCAGATAGCCGAAAACTTGGCTTCCTTTGAGCACTTTTGGTGGAATTCCCCCTTTTATCAAGTCCGAGAGGGTGTCGATGTAATTGTAGCTTTCCATCGTGAACTCCGTCTTCAAGTAACAACCCAAGAAAAACAGAATGAAAGTCACTCCGATCAGCCATGACGCAGCAAGCAGACGACATGTAATGTGCGGCAAAATGGAGGGAATCGCTATAGGGAACATAATTATGTCTGTCGTTTTGGGACCTCACAATCTCTGGTAATAATTACTAACGTTCGGCGCACAAGAGCAAGGCGTTG
The DNA here is from genome assembly GCA_019434445.1 of Phalangium opilio. NCBI lineage: Eukaryota > Metazoa > Arthropoda > Arachnida > Opiliones > Phalangiidae > Phalangium > Phalangium opilio. The sequence continues at coordinate 136,233 of JAEQBA010001993.1, forward strand.
TCCCAAACATTTCCCAGGGTTTCTTCGGCCAATTTCTTGACAATTTTCTTGGTGGGCAACGACTTGTATTTGTTGGTTACGATGTAGTAAATGACAAGCAAAAGTGACAGAAGGACCAAGGTAAATCCCATTAAAATCACCACCTAATTGAACCAAGATTGTAGTCCAATGAAATGGATATTGAATAGATTGTAATTGTTAGGTTTACTGGAGTGTCCATATTTAAAAATGACAAGGATGTTAACGTGACTTTCTTCGGAGCCGCGGACACGATGATCATCCGAACGGTTTCGTAAACTGGAGCTGGGCTGAAATATTCCTGTCGGCCATCGAAAAATAAGCTTGACTTTTCTACCAGGATAACATTTGCATTCTTAAATAAGAATAAAAGTTATTAAAAATTAGTACACCTGTATAGACTAAAAGTTTGGTCTTATTTCTTTTCACTTACGTTGGAAAAATCAGGTGCAGTGGATATCTTATAAAGGTCATTAATGGCCACTTTATGTCCTTCGTAAATTGACCTAAAACCATAAGTTTATATTTAAGGAATCACAACAAATTTTGCTTTTAATCATTAAAAATGTTGAATAATCGTCAGTTTCATACGTTTAAAATTATTAGAGTCAAAATAGGTCAATAATATTAAAATTATCGAATATTCGCTACACCCATTTGACCGAACTTGTGAGAAATAGTGTGTTAACACGATTATTTCTCGTTCGGCCCAATTACTCAATCTATTTTAAGGTAGTGTGAAAATACTTTATGTTGAGGGATCGTTTCAAATAATCTTCCATGATTTTGTAAAATGACTCGTGGCTTTTAATCTCCCACGATTCCTGACGAAAAATATTTAAGTTTAATTGCCATTAGAAAAAAGAAATCCATCTGAGGCTTGGGACCGAATGTTGATAAACTCACCCTAATTGTCGATACATTTATTGGAGTCTCTTGGGCGTACCTACCAAAATAAGCTCTTTTTCAAATCAACGATAACATTTAAGATTTGAAAATTCAAATTCTAGGTACTTGTATTTAAAATATCGATCATTTCCCATAAATTCAAATTGATTCATTGCCATTTTGAAGTCCAAATCCGAAACCCTCAAAAGCTGTAAAGAGTTGCTGATAAATTTTTAATTGTTATGAAGTAACGTTTTCCTGATAAGAAATATTGAAGCTTCAAATTTGATCATGAAAATGAATTGGCAGAGACGCGAGACCGAATGTTGAGAAACTCACCAATATTGTCGGTACATTTATTGGTGTTCCTTGAGCGTACCTATAATTAGTGATTTTTAAAAGTCAACGATAGCATTAAAGACTTGTAATATTTAAATTGTGCTCGCCTTTCAGGTTGGGTCAATAAGACCAACTTTAACCACACACTCGCAGCTGCTCTTTTAACGGTTCAAATGGTAACAGAAATAAAGACAGTGTATATTTAGAAGTATCTTGAAGCTTGACGCGATTTAAAAGTGAATTTTATATCGATGATCACTTTTTTCGACGCATCAGAGAATCTGATAATTTTTTAATTTAATAAAACCTTTAGTAGAAGAGTGGTGTGTTTGATTTGGAAGAAAGCTAATCAAATTTTGTACGGGAATCATTTCTACTGTTGTTTATCGTGGAAAATACATTATGACATTATGGTTGGTAGGTTTTCCAATTAAATGACTATTGTCGTTCGACTGTTTACTGGAAAATAATATAGGTCAGGTTTAAAGGCCCTTTCAGACTCGACTAAAAACATCTTACGATCAAGTGCCTGTCTATATAGGCTTGGTAGTATAATCTCTCTTTTTACCCTATGATTAGTATGTTCAAAATGACTAAAGGCATTTTCAAACGATACAACTTTTCTACTCATTTAGATGATTCAACTTGAGTTGAGTAAACTGGTTCGGTCGTGCAAATATAAGTTGGACAAGTTAAATCACTATATTAAAAATTTATCGTTGACCAATTTTTGCTGACTCAACTTTTTGACCTATCTTTGATGTATTGTTGCACTAGCTATTTAGTCAGTTCTGTGGTTTCCAATCCAGGGAGAAGATATGAAACCGTGGATCTATTAAACACTGAAGGGGTGGGGAAAAGTGTACGCTTTGTCGATAAAATTGCTCCATCTAGATAAGAAATAAGACAAGTTTAGTTTTGTATCGATTGCTAATTGATTTCACACTCGTGTGCATATTCTTATTCGCAATAATGTTAAAAGTACATAATAACCCATTAAGAGTTAGGGTAGATTTAAAATTACGTAACGTGTGTAATATTTTTAGAAGCAGAAAATGTAAATTGTGTTTTCAATTTCGTGTCGTCAAATACTAAATTTTCAGCGTTTAGGCAAATTGGTTGAAGGTTATTTCGGTGATGGCCAAGGCTACTGTTCCTGACAACAACATGAAGAGCAAGTAGAAAGGAACGCCGACGCTACTCAGGTCCAAATCAGTCGTGCTTTTCAACGGTCTCTTCCACTTGACTTGTTCATTCACGTAACCCTTTTCAAGATACAGATACTTGAAAACTTGCGTTTCGAAAACTAGTTCCATGCTGTAATAAAAACATTGATTAAGCGCTTTAATCGGTTTACAATAAGAAATTAGTACCGATATCAGTTGGAGGTTTTCATACACTTGCGGTGAGCTTCTCAACCAAGTGGTGTTGAAAAGGAGGTGCGAGTAGTCGAACCCAAGGTCGTGCAGCGAAAAGTAAAGACCTCCGTTTTCTGCCAAGAACTTTGTACTTTCGGAATCAGATGACAGGTATTCCCCCAAGAACCAAGAAAAATATGGGTCCACCGCGATTGGACATTTTTCCTTAGAAATAATCGGAATGTATCCATCAAGGTTCCCATAATCCATTCGAGAACCGAAGAGTTTCTCTTGATCAAGTGCGTCTAGCCATTCTTTGACAACTTTATCCTGGTTGCCTATAGATTCGCATCAATGACGTTAAAAGAATGAAGGACTTAACACGACAACGGCTATATTTACCAAACATTTCAGATAGCCGAAAGTTTGGCTTCCTTTGAGAACTATAGGTGGAATTCCCGCTTTGATCAAGTCCGAGAGAGTGTCGATGCTATTGTACCTTTCCGTCGTGAACACCGACCTCAAGAAAGAACCCAAGAAAAACAGAATGAAAGTCACTCCGATCAGCCACGACGAAGCGAGCAGACGACAAGTAATGTGGGGAAAAATTGAGGGAATCGCTATAGCGAACATAATCATGTCTGTTGTTATGGCAACACAATCTCTGGTAATAATTGATTGCGTTCGGCGCACAAGAGCGAGGCGTTCTCCCAAAAATTTTCCAGAGTTTCTTTTGCCAATTTTTTGACAACTTCCTTTATGGATAACGACTTGCATTTGTTGGTTAGGATAGAGTGAATGACGAGCAAAAGTGACAGAAGGACCAAGGTAAATCCCAATAAAATCACCACCTAATTGAACCAAGAATGTAATTCAATGAAATGGATATTGAATGGATTGTAATTGCAAAGTTTACTGGAGTGTCCATATTTAAAAATGACAAGGATTTTAACGTGACTTTCTTCGGAGCCGCGGACACGATGACCGTCCGGACTGTTTCGAAAACCGGAGCTGGACTGAAATATTCCTGTCGGCCCTCGAAAGATGAGCGTGATTTTTCAATCATGATAACATTTGCTTTCTAAACAAACAAGAGTGATTAAAATTTCTATATCTGTTTACCCTAATTTCTCTTTCACTTACGTTGAAAAAATCAGGCGCGGTGGATATTTTAGAAAGCTCATTAATGGCCACTATATGCTCTTCGTAAATTGACCTGAAACCATAAGTTCATAATTTTCCATAAGTCAATTCAAGGTAATATGAAAACTACTTTATGTTGAGAGAACGTTTTAAGTAATCCGCCATGATTGTGAATAATTAATCGTGGCTTTTAATCTCCCACGCTTCCTGATAAGAAATATTTAAGTTTAATACGCGATGTACGAGGTTACCTCCCATTTTTAAAATGTGAGTAGTTTTTGGTAAGCGCCATCTAGTGAGCGAATTCTGTACTTTGATTTTATTCCGTATTTTAAAAATGGCCGCGGACAACAACAATCTTTATGACACAGAGTTAACCCTTTGTCATGTCCTGAATGAAGTTTGAAAACCCGCGATCTCCACTCCCTTAAATCCCTATCACTACTTTTACAGCCAAGGGACCGTCCATAAACTACGTCACGCGAAAAAAAGCATTTTCTGACCCCCCGTCCCCCCAGATCACGCTTCGTCACGCTTTTCTCAGACCCCTCCCCTAAAAACCACGTCACATTTCTTTAACCCCCCCCTCCGCACTATGATTTGTCTTAATTTACAAATTTAATTTGATTAATTTCTTGAGTGATATGCCGCCCTCTCAGAAATATTTTGCTCGGCTGGAAATTCAAAGTTCTCTTCCGTTTTAAGCTTTTTCCCTCTGATTGACCTTTAGAATTTTAATGTCTGGATGTGCTTTTTATAAGCTTCAAAAAAGTTCCATAAAGCTTGGTTAAAGGGGCACACTTTTTACGTTTCGACACTGTCACCGAAAACAGACTAATCGAGCTTGAGATTTAGAAAATTTGCCAAAGAAACGAAACCATTTCAATCGGCAGGGGGATTTGGTTCATCCTCACAAATAATAGGGGCGATTGAACGGAGACATAAGAGAGTTTACGCTGTTTATTTTAAATGCGCTATTTAAATTGGCTATACAAAGGTGTAAATATTAGATTATTGCTTAAATTTTCTACTATTTAAGCGATGATGGAATAACAATTTTGGTAAATTATTGTAACGGTGGACTATGGAATGTTGTCTTTCTTCTTCTATAACATAAGAGAGCCAATCGGCCTCTTACTGACTTCGTAACAAAATCAATGCTAAATGTGACGTCACGCATCGAAGAACCCCTCCCTCCCCCTTGTCACGGATCGTCACAAATTTAGAAACCCCCTCCCCCCATAAGAGTGTGACGTAGTTTATGGACGGTCCCCAAGAACGGAACATTTTTTACCCCAATCTGCCATTTTTATTTTTCAAAACTTACTACCAATGAGAATTAAAAAATATGTTCAAATCATCGGATTCATCGAGCCAAAAGATTACAGACGATGGTTTTGAACTTCCTGCTTTTGAACGCTAGAGGTTTAAAGAGACAAAAATAACGAATTTTACGCTTCACTTCGAAGCTAGATGGCGGTATCAAAAACTACTAAGACGCAATGGCTGCCCCCCTTGAATTTGCCTGGTTAACGACGTATTGCCATCAGGAAAAAGAAATCCATCTGAGGCTTGGGGCCAAATGTTGATAAACTCACCCTAATTGTTGATACATTTATTGGAGTCTCTTCGGCGTACCTATATTAATTAATTAATGTTAAAATCGAAAACAACAATTAAGATTTGAAAATTCAAATTCTAGGTACTTGTATTTAAAATATCGATCATTTCCCATAAATTCAAATTCAGGCTGCGTCATTTTGAAGTCCAAATCCTAAACCCTCAAAGGCTGTAAAGAGTTGCTGATAAATTTTCAATTGTTATGAAGTAACATTAACAGCGGAAAGAGAAAAATTGTAAATCGTGATTGTTTTCTAATAAGTCTATAAATACTCAAACAAAAAAAGACTCATTATTTAGTATGGCTTTTAATAAAAGATTTGACTTATATACGGTAAGTGACCGTTGACAAATTACGTAAGGAAAATAAGTGAAGTTACTTTTCGGAATACTCTTAATTTAACAATTAAGTATTCAAGGTGTGCGATCGAGCAGTCTAATCAGAAAAAAATAAGTCTAAGTATGTTAAATTTAGTTAATTACGGAAGTACGGCTCTTGAGTTAAACGTCAGGTTAACCTGAAAGCGCGCTGTACCCATTTCTTCAATTTTCAACCAGATTGAGAACAAGGAAGGGCCTAGCTTTGTGCCTGATAACAAGTTAAGTTGACATTTTCAGTTTGCTTCATTCTGTGGAAGTTCAACTTATAGCTCAAGCAGCCTGCGTCCGCAAGTCGCGTGATCCAGGAGGCTATGATCTTAAGAACTTGTTTTTGAGCAGTCGGCGCTTGTTTAGTATTTTCCGAGCTTGAACAACTTTATTTAGATTTTCTAACTAACTATAACACCCTTAGAAACAAATACTTTGTTATCAGGTCGAATTTTCGTCTAAAAAAGTAATTCAGGTAAATAATTATAGTTAATAGAGGTTTTTATATCGTTTGAAATACGTTTTTCGACGTTCTTTACGGCCATGGCTTAGTAAGTCTCTGTAAAGACTATAATATAGTCTTTCTTTATAGAGTCATTCCTCTTTAAAGATTATTAAAAAAGCTAATTTCCAGCTCCAAAGTTTTTGGAGTACTGTTGTCTGCAGTGGCGGCGCCTGAATTTTTTCCAGTGTAGGCTGAATGTGGCTTTAGGGCCCCTAGCAGGGTTTTTAAGTTTTCCATCCCCTTCTATCACAAGTTTATTAAAAAAAATTAAAATTTTTAATGTTTACCTCATAGTTTTAAATCAGTTTTGCTTCTTTTAAAGAAATTGCTCATTGTTTTTTCTTCTTTCTCAATGTCTGATTGTCTTGTCCGTTTTTGCGTACTCTTTTGAGCACCAAATAACTATTTTCTGATACTTCTTTTCAATGAACAGGCAAGGCAGTCTGCTAAGCAAGCGTTTAGACTTAGACATACTTTCGTTGCAAAGAGTAAGAGACTATACTTGTTCAGACTGAAGTGCTATAAAATTCTGTTCTTATATACAACTTTGAATTTTTACCCTGTTGCTGGTCAATGGTAATAAAAACTTCCCCTCTAATGTCGACTCATGGACTGACTGTGGATGGAGCTGCCTCTGCCGTGTGGGGGAGGAAGGCGATGGATCGCCTCTAGAAACTGAATTTTTCTCTTTACTATTTTACATAGCAGATTAACTTTGGAGATATTTTAATACCGAAATTTTCCCTTTCATTCCTCATTTTTTTGAAGTTTTTGGGCCCCTACTCCTCAATTTTGGTACCCCTGTCTAATTGTCAGGTAGGTTATAGCCTACTTAGCCTTAATGTAGCGCCGCCACTGGTTGTCTTCAGCCTGCTTCGTTTCCTGCTAGAAACATATCCTAGATTTTACAGGATTTACGGGGCCCTTCCAATTTGAAGTAAAAATGTTATATCTATTCAATTTCTTAACGTGTTGATACTTGAAATAGAGTGTTTTCACCTTGTGAAAAGTTAGAAAACTTCAGAATACTACTGGAATGATAGTTTAATGTGTTTTCGCTAAGGAAGTTAAACGAGTGGTGTTTACGTTAGCACAGTTAATTCAACATTCCCATATGAGGTATACAGGGTTTCATTATTTGTTAATCTCACTAAAATTCTACTAATTTGATGGTGTGTGATATAATTCCTGAAACTCAACCAACGCATCATCATTCGTTAAAACAATTTTTAATCTTAATGTGTATTACAGTGCATTAAGGCGCAAAATTCTTAATTTTAGGGTAAAATAAGAATCAAAAACTCCACAAAAATGCAATTATGGTTAATTATTTATTGAAACTCATTTTGTAACCTAAATGGACACTGTGGAAACAGAATTTTACGTTAATTTCAACTTAATTAAGTATAATTAACGTGAAATTGAACCAAAAATATACATTTTTCTGGATAAAAACTGAAATAACTTTTAAATAAACTATTTAAATAAGATTAAAACTAAACAAGCCGTTGGTAAAGCCAAATGTTTTCTATTTCACGCTTAAATTAATTAAAGTACTTTAAAAGGCGTGAAATCCAAAAGTTTAGGATAAAATAGATAAAGTTCGGGAAGAATCAAAAACGACACCAAACATTTCAGCCTGTTAAGAGTTAACTACCGCCTTCAGACTGAAGTGACATATATTATACAAAAATGTCTTGGTTTGAACCAAGACCGAAAAACAAACGATATGAGTGAGGTTTATCAATTGACTGAAGTTCAGATATTGCAATTTTTCTTTATTATTATTAATTATCGTTTGTTTTTCGGCCTTGGTTCAAACCAAGACATTTTTGTTTATTTGCTTTGCTATACACAAATTCGTTTATTACAAAAAGCGAAACCAACACACAGGGGCGCGACCACCATTGGGGCGTCCTCCCTCTCGCCAAGAAGCAACGCCAGACGGAGCACAACTTCACTACACGCGGAGGGAGGCTAACCAACTCGCACTGCCTCTGGCGGAGCTTCTTGGTAAGAAGGAGGATACCCCAATGGCTGCCTCGCCCCTGTGTATTCGTTTCTCTGTTTGTCATAAACGATTTAGTCTTATCGACGCTCTTGACTTGATGGCTGCCGATTAATTGCGCGTGAATACAGCCAGAAGAACTACACTGTACTCGCCTTTGAAAGGTTGAAATCAGTTATTTTTCCAATTGGAGTTTGGAAAATGAATCGTTAACTTCATTTTAACTGCATGCGCTCACTGTTAGCCACCCTCTCCCGAGCATTAAATTGCTTCTGGGGTTTTAAATAAAATGGAGAAATATTAAGGAAATCATGAAGCTTGATAAAGATAAAAACGCGTTTCACACAAAATTTTACTTTGTTTTTCACGCGACGCCTAAAACCCAGACAGTCTGGTTTATATTGTCTCTTGTGTTGTGGATAATAACTGTGACCAATCGCACCTTTAGAAGGAGTTGGGTTCAACATTGAACAAAACAAGTTTTAATCGGAAATATTTATTCCTTCTAAAGTTGAATTGTACCATTTCTTATTTATTTTCCACTTTTAAAACAAACCAACGTTTGGCTACTTTTCCGCAATTATGATCGAAGGTAGAATACGTGGGAATTTCTAACAAATGGCATGGCAGTAACACGTGACTTCGTCTAGGCGCCAGTGTGGGAAATAGCACATTTCCTCTGGTCAAAATCCTGCTTATTAATTACTGGAACAAGTTTTTAGTTTAAGAAGTGGGGGCTATTAGCCCTAAGGACCCGTTTATGACAGTAGTAGGGACTATACAGATGCGCAGAGATCCAAGATGGCTGCCACCCCAAGATGGCCGCCCTCTCCCCATCCACCAATCCTCAAACCAAACTTCCAACCAAAAATTGTGTTATTTAACAAGAAAATCTTACCTGCCTTCCACCCTGCTAAGACCATTCAGAGGGGATTTACCCATTTTTAATAAACCAGTCCAGTTATTTTTGCAAGATCCCCGTTTGAATTTCCCGCCATAAACCTTTTAAATATGTCTGAGAAACAAAGCCAGAAATATAAATAAAGATTTTTTAATAACAATACCAAATACTATAGACAATAAAATAATACAGATTAACAAGAATATAGATATAACAAAAATAATGACATTGTTTACCAGCGTCATCAAAAGGTCAATACTTCTTTTCTTTGAGTTGGGAATGGCTTGTTCGCCAACAACACAAAAAACATGTTACATGTTGAATCCTAAATTAAATCGAAACTATTTACCACAAAGTAAGTTCGCACGATCTTGTAGATGACGTCAACCACCATTAGTAAACTTTGCTCATGCATTCTGATGGCTGACGTCAGGGGGCGCCGCGTGGGATAAACACTGCCGGATGAATTTTGATGAAAGACAGGCCGGGTAGTCGAGGATTGTTAGAAAACGACCTTTTAAGTGAAATCCTCCATTGGTTTTCAAAGATCGTGGATCTTTAGGCGAGGCCTGGATGTTTTCGCTACTTCTTGTTCCCGAAATGTATCTATCGCCGAAGGTTGGGCCACGTTGATGTCGTGAAATTGTTGTGCCTCACTGAAGAGAACGTGCTCCAACTGGTGCCGGGTACGTAGAACCTTATGCGGTAGCAGGGCTTGTCGGGTTGTACGGGCCATGTCCCATAAAATTCTTCGTTGACCCTTTACCTCCCGAAGGAAGTTACATTCGAGCCACTGTGGGGGCCTGGTCTTCTTGTTCTGGTCTGGTTGGGGGCCCCAGGGCTTCTCCTTCATTGCGATAGTCCGTTGTATGTACGCAAATGACTATCGCAATGAAATTCGATTCATGAACCACAACCAACAAGCTTTGTTCGTGCATTCTGATGGCTGTGGCAACTTTTTAAGTTGGCTAGGCGTACGTATCCCCTAAAGATTCTATGAGGCATTACGTAAATCTAGCCCATGAATCGAATTTGGTCTCTTCTCAAGCTATGCCCGAGAAGAGACGGATGGAAAAATCGAATTTGGTCTCTTCTCACACGGTCTCTTCTCACACGACTTTTGTTGTGTGAGTCCAGGAGCGGTCGAGAATAACATCTTTTTAAAAATTGTACGGCACTTTTTGATATTAATGCTTAAGAGCGTAGCTGAGCAACTGATAATTTTCGTTTCGAAACACGGCGCTTATATACTAAAATACGAAGGGCAAATTTAATATTAAAAGAGGTCTCGAGGCAATGCTTTCAAGATAAAAAATATTTTTTACCGACCACACCCTTTAACGTACTATTAAAGCGGCGTGTCTTATATAATAACCGCTTCAAACAGGTTGAAACCGGCTTGATCTAACCAGGGCGTTGTCTTTTTTTATTGGAATCGGGTAAGGTCAATTACTCAACTACGTAGATTTTTGAAGGGTAACGACTCTAAAAGTTTAAGAAATATTAACGTTTTGATAAAAATAAACGGCGTGTTTTTTAAGATTGTCTATAGCTCAGTGGGTTAAAGCAGGGTTTACCAATGTGATACCCAAAAGGTGGCGAGTTCAAATCCCGGCCAGTCTACCGAGCTATGGACAATCTTTTTATGTATAAAATAAGGTTAGTTTAAAAAGTTGGGGTTAGTTGACAAACAGGCGTTAGTCCTGAATGACGACTTTTTTTAACTTTAGCGTCTAATACGTGTCTAGATATATATCCAAACAATACCCAGTCAAGTTTTAAAAATTATTTGCATCAGCCCCTTAACTTGACTAGTTATTATGAAGTTGGGTTGGCGGAAATCATATTTCCAAATCACTGGGTGAATACAAGCGAAGAGTTTAACAAGTTTGAAATTCAGGTCGTAAATGATCCAAATAGTGACAAATATGCCTGTTGAATATCAAAAAATAGAGATACCCGTCAATCGTTATGTTAAGACCAAAGAGTACGAACTGCCTCAAAATTTTGTCGAGCTTTTAAATGACGAAGTAAAGAGTCATCCGTATTTAAAAGGCAAATTATCTTTTAAATTAGTGAATAAATATAAAGACGGGGCCCTGGGAAAACAGTTAGATACAAACTTTCCCGTTTACCTGCAAGTTTTAGGAGAGGAAAACATACGGTTCAAAATACCAGCTGATTCCCTCTTGACCACATTATTTGAATTTAAGGAGAATAATTACGAAGATGTTCCCTATATATCCAAATATCCTGTATCAAAGCATGCTAAAAATATAAGTTTAAATTACACTAATAATTATGTGGAAATCGAAATTGATAATGTTGGAGATAGTTTTAAAAAAAAATTTGATTACAAGTACATTCCCAAGGCCGCCATTAAACGTAAAACAAGCCACGAAGTTCCGCCGATAAGAAAAAAGCCTCAGCCGGAATATAGGCCTGTACCGCCATCTATACCTATTTTACCACGAACTACGCCTTTTCTTCCGATACCTATTGCTACGACTGAACCCGTAGTACTTGTACAACCACAGCCAGCTAAAATAACCCCTCCACCCAAAATAACTATTACAAAACAAACCTTCCCAGAGCCTAATCAACCAAAACCCTACTACTCAGCATTTCCGAAAATTGACCCACCTAAAGCGACCACTTCGCCATCCACTAACCCAACCCCTCCAAGTTCGACTAAACCGGTACCTCCAAGTTCGGATAAACTAATACCTCCAAGCTCAACTAATTCAGCCCCTACTACAACGATTAATCCAGCATCTACCACAACAACTAAGCCAACATCTACCACAACAACTAACCCAACATCTACTACTACAACAACAACAACTAGGCCAACCCCGTCTACTTCTGATCCCTCAAAGATTCTGACTACAGAGCCACCAAAGGCTGAACTACCAAAGTCAAAGCCGGAGACAACGAAGTCCGAACTACCAAAACCAAAGGCTGAACTACCAAAGTCAAAGCCGGAGCCAGATCCCCTGAAACTTCCAGATCACCCGAAAATTCCAACTCCAGACCCATATAAGCCTGATCTACCAAAACCCGAGGCTCCGAAACCCTCTACCTTCGAACCACTGACGCCGACCCCCTCGCCAACGGAGGTTGAGGAAATATATATATTTCCAGACCCATCAAAACCTGACTTATCGAAACCCGACCTATCAAAGCCTGACCTCTCAAAATCTCCAGACTCTTCAACATCCTCTACTTTTGAGCTACCCATATTACCGACCCCCTCCCCACCGCCGGTTGATGAAAAACCCTTGTTTCCGCAACCGGTTGATCCGCCAGAGAAAAAACCCGAGCCAATTATCTCTGAAAAGCCTAAGCCAATTAACCCTGAAGATTATGATAACTACACAGTATTGTTCTTACCTCAAACTTTTAAAGCCAGTAAAACGCCAGAGAAAAACGCCGAAGGGCTTTATCGAGCCGTAGCCAACACTTTAGAAAAATTAGTATTTAAAAAAATTCAAGTAACATACCACACAGTAGATAATTGGGGGGATGCTATCGTGTATAATTTCAAAACACCGGAATGGGTGGAAATTAAATTTTCTCCCCAAGTAGCTAAATTGCTTAACGCTGACCCCGATAGATATTATTCCGGAAGACATCAGCTAGGTCCCTTGAGCATGACATTAGAAGAATATACCATAGACAAAGAAAATGCATACATAGAATATCGAGTCAATAGAACCATAAAGCGCTATACCCCCTGGGAAGAACCCTGGCTTTATTTCTTTTTTAAAATGTCAGGCGAGTTTAGATCGACAGATGATTATAAGATTTATGAAGAAATTGCCGAAAACCTCCAAATAACTGCGCGCAATTTTGACCCTTTAAGATTGCAACAGGCCGAATTTAGCGTTATTAAACAAGGAACGGAACGTTATTTTAGAGTCTATTGTCCGGCAAAAATTGAAATTGTCTTCCCAAAGGAATTGCGTGATATATTAAATTTAGAAGCTGAACACGTTGGTGGGACGTTTCTATCCACTAAACCTTTAGAGCGTAATTTTACGCATTTCAAAATAACTAATGACACATTCGTAAATTATCGCGTTCATGACTCACTAATGTATCTATTTACTAAGACTAGTTTCACAAAAATCAAAATACCCGCGGGCGAATATACCTGCGATTTTACGGCAATCGGGGCCGTAATTCCCTTCTCTTTACATTTAAAAATTATAAACCAGTTATTGGGGGTTCAAGAATATATGCCTCGCCAGTATTTTAAAATGTACATTCTCAAAACGGCGCTGGAAGATAGATTTTATGTTCGTCTCGAAATAGAATCGGTAGCTGGACCAATGGCTCAGTTATTTAACATTCCCGAAGAGGGAGAATTTTTTCAACACAGTCATTCGGGAGTAGCTCTGGTAAATCCTCAATTAAGAATAATGACCCTGACAGCGGATAATAATTTTTGGACTAGCGAATACGATGTGGATAGATTTCCAGAAGACCCAAATATGGCTGACCAGCCGTATTTACCCGGGTCTCAAGCCAGACGAGTTGATAATTTCGCGTGCGAGATTCCTCCCGGGGTATATTATCATATTAGCGATGTTTTAAGTGCTATGAGCGAAGCCATGTCGCCGACGCATAGAAAAAGTCAAAAATTTACGCAGAATGTAGACGGAACCGTCACGGTTTCAAAACTGAACGATACGGTCTCAATTTTGTTTCCCAAAACAACACCCGGACGAGGACTGGGGAGATTGTTAGGTTTTAGTAGTAATCAATTTGATCGGTATATCAATAACGAGACGTCGGAGTACCCCGCGGATATCATGAGAGGCGTCGATGCCATGTTTGTTTATACCAATATTATCCGTCAACAAGTAGTGGGTGGTGGTCAAGCCCCTCTGCTACGTTTCATAAAAATGCCGGCTTTTTCGCTGCTAGACGAGGAGAACCAGGAAATTTTTAATAATATCGACTTTTATCCAATTTCAACAAGCGATATACAAGAAATTGAAATTGAATTGAAATCCGATTACGGGGACAATATCCCGTTTAATGTGGGTAAATTATATTAAACTGTTTTTTAGGCGTCGACGTCAATAGAACTCGAGCAATGGTACCCAATAGATATACTCTGTATTTCCAAAGAGGATCGTCTCTTCCAGCTTTACACGCGAACGTTTTCCAATCGGGGGGTCGTTTTAGTGTTGGCGGTATCTTCAATTCTTTATTGCGCAAAATTACACCCTTTATTAGGCCGGCCATTAGTACTTTAGCGTCCGAAGCTGTTGGGTTAACGAGTAGAGTAATTAGCGATACCCAAAACCCCGGAATATCACCTCGAGAATCGATTAAACGAAATGTCAAGCAATCTATAAATTCCCTACTACATAAAGGCGTGGACCGGTTTGTTAACACGCAGAGCGGGACGGGCCGAAAACGAAAGAGGACTGCTAAAACAAGCCGGAGCAAACGTGTTAAGCGACGCGCTAAACGCGATTTTCTAGACTAAACATGTCGACTTATGAAAGTGTTTTATCCGATTTTGAAGTATTTGAAAAGCCAGTGGTGAATAATAATATTGTTGGGACTAAAACGACTGCTCATTATCCAATTGCTCCACTAACTAATGCTAAATATGTAGAATTTATCATTCCTCCCGCTAACAATTATCATGATTTGACTAAAACTCTTTTGAGATTAAAATTTCGGGTTTTACACGAGGACGGCACGGCCGTTCCAGATGCGGAAAAGAAAGTCTCTGTAACAAATTTAATAATTGCCTCTTTATTTTGTCAAGTAGAATTATTTCTTAATGGCGTCGCCATCCAGCAACCTAAAAATATGTACCCATATATGGCCTATTTTAAAATACTTTTAAATTATGGACAAACGGCGGCCAATTCCTGGTTAACTTCTATGCTATATTATTTGGATACCATTATCGATCCGGCGAAGGCTTTAGAAGATGCCAATATTAACAAAGAAGATAATGGTATTGGTCGTCGCGCTAAACGCGTGGCAAAATCAAAGACGTGCGATGTAATTGGCGAATTATTTTTGGATATGTTCAAAACGCCCAAATTCTTACTAGATAATATCGAGGTGCGAATTAGACTTCATCGAAGCTCCACGGATTTCGCTATTATTCACAATGAAGCGGGCAAAAAGATTGATTTAACGGAATGCACCTTGTTTACGCGCGAAATTGAGGTTAATCCCGAACTGCAACTAGCTCACGCTCAGATGTTAAATTCGGGAATAAACGCTCGCTACGAAGTAAACTCTATTGTTATGAAAAATTTCTTAATAACCACCGGAACGCAAGATTTTATTAGGGACAGCTTGTTTACTGGGCAATTACCCTCGCGAACTGTCGTGGCTTTCGTTACTAATAAAAAATTTGTAGGGGAAGCAACTTCTAACCCCCTGGATCTCCAACATTTCAAGCTCGATTTCATGCAATTCTCTTTAAATTCACAAAATTATCCCGATATCCCGTTTACGCCTAATTTTGACGACGACCAATACGTTAGATGTTACAATTCTTTATTCGAGGGGCTCGAAATATTAGGTCTTGACCGAGGAAATATTATTTCTTACGATTTATATAAAAAAGGCTTTTTTGTCGTTGTTTTTGATTTGAGTAGAGAACATCTCGCTTCGTTAGGTCTAAATTCCATGCCCCAGACTGGTAACTTGCGATTATCGTTAAGATTTAGCTCTCCGCTAACCGAAAACGTCACGTGCATTGTCATGGCCGAATTTCCGAACAATCAGTTAATAATATCTAAAAACAGAGAAATTATTTATAATCACCCCAACGTATAAAAGACTAAAACTTTATAAATACAATATCAGTCGCGCGCCAATATGCACCAAGTACACACCGTCACGCCAAAGCTCGACATTTGCGTCATCGAATCGATTGAACCTAAAATTTTAATTCAAAGATCGGATACGCGTACAAAAACTATATTAAAACCTAACGCCTGGTACGCTTTGTTTCGGTTTCAAAATGAACTCACGTCCTTTTTTGACGGAAAAATACCTCGCTATCATATTTGGTTGCCCGTCAAAGAGCGCATCAAGCTGGAATGCTTCGTCAACTCGAAAGATGAACGTCTAATCGATCTTCGATACTATGAACGAGGCAGCGGCAGTCGTTATTTCCTCAACTTTAGCACCAGCGAAGGATTCAGCCTGAACAAAACAGGATGGCAGACATTGATCGATTTAAAGCCGTTGATTGACGAGGCTCTCAAGGCTAAAGGGATAGCTGTCTGTCGCATGCGCGAATTAATTTTAAACGAGCTCACTACCACTTTGTTTGACGTCACTTCCACTTGCGCCAACGTCGAGTGTCGAAAACAAATATGCCACTCTCAAAGCTGCTCGGAATTTGACACAAATTTCAGTGATCGAGTCGAACGTAATTTGCACGAAGCGCTGCCTCAACTGGATCGTGAGAAAATTTTGCATCAATTTGAGACCGACCATGGATGGATCGAGGATCAAGAGGATATTTACGCTTATTTTGTCAACAGTTTTGCCGATTTAAAGAATGCCTTGATTTATGGCTATTAAAATAAATGTACTGATATATCGTATTTGTTTAACTGATATTGTTTTTATAAAATACCTTTGTGTGTATTAAATAAAGTTGTTTATTGGGAAACTATTTAGTCGTTATTTATACTTGTTAAGACATGGACGCTAAAATTAGAAAAAATTATTACGACGTGGCTAATCCGGCCGCTTATGGGTCGCTAGCGAGATTACAAAAGGCCTTACCGCACGTGCCAAAAGCAAAATTAATCGCCTTTCTCGAGAAACAACCCGCCTACACGAAACACCGATTTCGACGTTTCCGATTCAAAACCAATCAGGTGTACGCCTCGACTATCGATGACGTTTTTCAAGCTGATTTGTTGGATCTACCAAATTAAAACGTTTTAATAAAAATGTTCGCTATGTTTTGTGCGTCATTGACGTCTTAAGCCGCTACGGATGGACAGTACCTCTTAGAAACAAAACATCTGGCGAGGTTATCGAAGCTTTTAAAAAAATATTTCGAGAGAGGATCCCTTTAAAAATATACACCGACTACGGGGGCGAATTTAGTTCGCGCAACTTTGATTCCTTTTTGAAACGTCACAATGTGCAAATACATTTTGCCCGGAGTCAGCATAAGGCCAGTCTAGCGGAACGCTTTATTAGAACAATTAAGGAACAAATTGCCCGGGTTATTACGGCCACAGGGAATAAAAATTACGTTAAATATTTACCTTTAATTACTCAAGCCTATAATGAACGGGTTCATTCAACTACTGGAATTGCACCGGCTCATGTTAATATAGATAACGAATCAATCATTTGGAATAAACTGTACGGGAAATCAAACGGAATTAATCGATACGCACCGAGGCTTAAAGTTGGCGATCACGTGCGTCTCTCTATAGCTAGTCGAGTATTTAGAAAAACTAGCTCGGGAGGCACGTTTACTGACGAAATATTCCGCGTTGTTGACGTCATACCCAGGTCACCACCCGTCTATCGCGTAGCGGATTTAAAGGGGGAGCAAATTTTGGGTGTTTTCTACGGCGCCGAATTACAAAAAGTCTCGTTACCCGAGACGGGAGTTGTCAAGACTAAATTATGAACACTTCGCAAATAAACGCTCTTTTAACTTGCGACAAAAGAACGCGACCCTACTATTTAGGATGCTTCCCAATAGATAAACTGCCAGAGCATCCTAAAAGACCCAAATTTTGCTTCATATTCAATAACGAAGCAGCTGGAGAGGCCGGAGAACATTGGATAGGAATCTTGTTAATAACAATACCGTAGAAATGTTTTGCACGTACGGAAATTCGCCGCGATACTATAAAGTTAATTTAAAACGATACGGGAAACGAGTTGTTTACAATAAACAACAAATTCAACATCCATTCTTTCAACTGTGCGGCATCCATTGTTGTCTATACCTAGCACTCCGGTCCGAGGGCGTGGCTAGGAAGACGATATTAGACGCCATCTATGACCAGAATCTTAAACTTAACGATTATGTCGCCTTATTATATTTATCTTTACATTTAAAAAACATGTACACAGATATTGTTCGCAATAAAACAATTTTTTATTTGTCTTAATATTACATTTTATAATTATTCATATCACGCCATTTATGGTGTCGACCCCTTCGTTCGTTAGATGGAACTACTGGGCCGAGATTTTGAAGTTCGTCTTTCTTTTTCCGAGGTTTTTTCTGTTTTTTCTTTTCTTCTGTTTAGCGGAGGCCGTCTCAAACAGGTTTTCCAAGTCCGTTAAATTGTCCGCTTCCGCTTCCGCTAGATTCTCTTGTTCATCGGCAATTTCTTCTTGAAAAGCGTCGTCGGGATTTGCATAACCAACAGCCCCTTCTTCTAGCTCCCTTTTTGGCGTAAAAAATGTGTTTTGCAAACGATTTGCCAGAACTTCGGCTTGCCGTTTCACCATATCTCCAACATAGGTCGGTCCAAATTGTTGGTAAAAATCTTCTTGTGTTGGTGTCCCAACAGCCGTTTCGCTTTTAAAAACCTTTTGCCGAGGCTCGGTTTTATAACGGCTAGGTGTGGTGAACGAGCTGTCAGGTGTGCTTGTTGTAGCTGATGACGTGGCATAGCTCGGCCATGACAATTGTTTTTTTCGCGGCGGCGTTTTAGGGGTGACCGGTAATGGCAACGCGGTGGCAGTTGCTATTGAGGGCTCACAACCTCAAATTTAGGTAAAGGAATTTGTTTCTCGATACTTAAATATTTCTTAAAAGCGTCTAAATATTTATATAATTTATCGTAAGCATTCAATGGCGATTTTAAAATATCCTCAATCTCTCGGTCCAAGGCCGAATGTTCTTGGGCAGCTGTTGAAGTTACGGCGGTCGCCGGTACAAGCACCATTTGTTTCATAGTTTAGCAGCTATGGCTTGGACAATTGAAGGCAAAATTGCTGCAAGCAACGTCGTAAGAAAGCCACCTGATTGCTGCAACAACAGCTTTTTTTTGCTTTTCTGCGACAAGGTACTTGATCCGAGTTGTCTAATAATTTTCTTGTACTTTGCTAACCTTTTCTTACGGTCTTTACTCAAATAAATGCCCCCGCCCTTTAAATTCTTACAAATTGTCTGAATGCTCTTTAATTGGAGCGCGCTACTATTGTTTAAGAGGGTTCGCCGTTGTTTACAGCTAGTTTGACGCAAACTCTGTAAATAAGGGACAAATTTGGCAAACTTTGTCGAGGGACGGGCTACGACGAGTCGGGAGCGTTTTCCTGATCGACGTTTAACGCGTGGGGCCATTATTCAAATGACAATTAAATTTAATCGACATACACATACATAGGCGCCTCGTGAGGTAGAACACGCGATCTTAATCGTAAATTTTCCGGAGTTTCTTGTTTTAAATCAATTAATAAATAGCTATAGGGTTCTCTAGTGGCTAGTCTGTACGCGTCCGTAATACGCTTCGGGTTATCTGGACTTATTTGTTGCGCTAAATATCTAATAGAGGCGACATCTCGAGGATTTTTCATTATTATAAAATAGGAAGAGTTTTGAGAAATTATCCGCGATTGGCTACCCTTGGGAAACAGTTGTTGAGTAATAATAATGACCGTATACCCTAAATGATGCGACGTCACGCACACTAAATCGGCAATATGAGTTTGCTTAAATAATTGACTAGCTAAATCGTCTAGTATCAAGTAGGAGTCGCGATGAGTTTCCCAAAAGTCCGGATCGGCCGTTGGCAAGCCTTGAATAAATTGAATTCCCGGAATCAATTGTTTCAATTTTTCGTAGTTTGGTTGCAATAAATAACCTTTTTATGCGGTGGGTCAAACATAAGCTGATGATTTTGCAATAAGTTACTTAAAAGAAAACTCTTCCCCGCTTGCGTTGGCCCCACGATTAGAAACTGGGCGGGTGTTTGGAACTTTAAAGAATGCGAGACTGACTCGGTCGGATTCATTTTGAATAATAAACATTTTATTAACGTTGACATGTTATTTATAATTATTAAACAACATATATTTTAAACAATAAACAAAAAATATAAACAAAAAATAAATAAACCCAAAAAACCCTTATAAACACAATTAAAAAAATATAAAATATTTAAACAATATAAACAAAACCCTTTACCCCAAAAAATCCCCATATAATTAATTGTTTTTTAAAAAAATTCTTCAAAGTCCGTAATCCGTTGCCGAAACCGTTGGGCGTTCAGGAGGTCAAAGTTTACGCGAGACTCGGAGGGTAGGACGCACTACAGTAGAAAACACGACGGATTGATGCGCACACGCACTTTTTCGTTTCCCGACCGCTCTTCGTTGGTGGCTGGGCACGTTTGGATCAGAGGGTCGCAAACATCCGTGCCCTCGCTGGTCGGGAAGTCGGGAAACCCCTGACGCAGTGGTTTGTTGTTGCACGGTTTTTTGGAAACCATCGGACACGATGGACTGTGCTTCCGATGTTCCCTCGATGGATGGTCCGTGCAACGCCACTGGTACAAGGCAATGCCGCAAAAGGCGCAGCGCGTCGTCTGTGTTTCTACATCTGCAAGATAGAAACCGTCTTTGGCCAGGGCTTCGATAGGAACGCAAGATTCCCACAAGCCCTCAAAAGTATGTCTTCGCCTAGCCTCGTAATTCATGCGAAAGAGATGTTGAAGCGGGTGTTGCCTCTTTGAAACCGTAGGGTCGACTGGTTGTCAAATCGGCGTTCAACAATCTCTTATTCGAGGTTTGGCGAAATCTTTTGGTGATTTTAACGGCCTCTAATTGCAGCTTGTATTTATCCCGTTTAAAATTAAAAGGGACATTGACTGTAACTTCCTTTTCCGGATTCATCGCCACACTTTCAAAGGTTTCAAAGTCAAGTTTTTCAAGATTTTCTCGATTTAACGTCAACCCTTTAATTTTCTTGACTTCTTTTCCTTTGCTAGTGCGAAACGAGTAACTTTTGGCACCGGTACTACAAAAGGAAGTTATATAATCACCGCCGAGTTCGTCCGCCCAGCAACCAATATGATTGCCAGTTGGAATGTCAAACTTTCCCGGTAGATGGCGGTAGATTATAGAGTCGGTGTCACAATACAAGGCTGCGCGGTCTAATTGAAGCAGCATCTTGTTCAATTCGAGTCGCCCGTAGCAAGAAACGAAGCTCCCCACGATGGCCGACCCCAGTTTGTAGTCCGAAACGTAATCGCTTTTGGCTTTGTACGATAAGAGAGCGATCGACTCCGTAACTGGCCGTAAGTCGACTAATTCCAGAGTGTAATCGCTCGCGTATCGTATCAATTCGTAATAATTGTTGATAAAGATGCTGCGAATCTTTCCCGTATTTAACGCCATGCGACCCCAAAGAGAATTTAAATTAATTTTGCGATATTACGCAGGGAAGGATTTGATTGAATATCCGCCACTGTCAGAGAAAGCTTTTCATTCTTGTTTATATCAGCGATATACGCCTCTTTTTGCAGAGGCGTTTGCGCGTGAGCGGGAAATCCGGAATTCTTCACTTTCAAGGCGATAAAATCAGTCATGTACTGGGCGAAGAAATATTCCGTTTTTGGATAATGGTAAACTTCGAATATATCGAGGAGTTTATAACCATGCTCCATAGCGGCATAGACTTCGACCGTTGGCCAGACTGATTCGAAAGCCCGTTCATTGACAGTGTGATCGCAGATTTCCGCTCGCAATTCTAGACACGTGCGACAGAGGGCGTAGGCTAATTTACCACCGCTGCGAAAGGGAATTAAGGGGATGTGGAGATCTGAGGGGCCAGCAGACGACAACTCATAACGCCAAAATACCACCCTGGCGATTTGTCAAAATCTCTGTTATAGATTATGGGGTGGCCGCTAGGGTACGGACAATCGCGACAAACTTTCGGGTACAAAGAAATAATATCCTTGTAGAAAATTTTCTCCTCACCTTGCACGTGGCAGTTAAGAACAAAATTTTCCGTTCGCCCCATAGAGAGCGCTACGGGCTGATATTTGAGGTCGAAAAGTTAAACTTTTGCAGAAAGCCTTGCTTCGGCGTTTTCTTTTAAAAGCTTAGCAAATTGACACTCAAAGATGGAAGTGTATTCATACCCGACCATCTTCTCTTTAATAAACAGCTCTCTATCTAGAGTCCGCTCGTACAGAAATCTGTGCTGGCTTTGAGTTGGGTATTGTAGGCATTAAGTTTTGACATGGACAACCGTGAAAGTAGCAACCGTGGAAATCGTAGATTTTGGGCGGAGTTTCGCTATAGCCGTCGACTAAATAGCGACCCACGCGATATTCACCCCCATAGCTTAGCGCCGTTCGCAATTTTATATCCTCTGTTTTCTCCACCCAAGCGAGATATTTTAAGCTAATCTGACTGTGATTAAATTTTGCGTTATAGCCGTTAGAAGGAACAATACCCATGCTGTAAGGTTTATAGTAATTGTTAAGATAAATAGTGGTTAAAGCACCCGCCAAAGTAATATTTTTTAAGCAAAAAGGGTCTAATTTTGTTAGAATACGTAAATTTTTCTAAAAGCTTCGACGCCTTGTCTTAAGACTCGGACATCTTGAATGCAATATTTAATAAGCTCCTCTTTGATGTTGTAAATAGATCCTTCCATTGACGCGTACCAAGTTTGAAAATCTCGATAATCATTGGCCTTCATTGCACTGAGCTACGTTAAAGTACGAAGCTTCAGGGATGACGCCAATGTAATTAAGATTTTCTTCGGTATGAAAATCAAATGGAAAGAATCCTTTCGCCACATCGCCGAGGCTAAACATGCTGGTGAAAATACGCAGAGGTTGACTAATGTAATTAAAGCTATCGAGGAATCTAATTTGCGGTCCCTCAAGATGAATCATTAAAATTTTACTGCCGTCAAAAATAACGGCAGGGGTGACGTGTCTATGGACTGAAGCGTTGAGAATTAAGAAGTTATCAAAAGCTTTCGCGTAATGAGCTACGACTTGAGTGTTAGTAAAGCGCGGTTGGTACGTTTTACTTTTTGTCCAGTCAAAACTACCTGCTCTACGCTAAATAAATAATTTAAAAATTGCTCGACGCAATTGGCGCCGTAAAAAATTTTGTTTCAAAGCCAGCTTCAGTCTCTACGTCGCAAACTAGTAAAATGGGGACGTGGATATTATTTAAGAATAGTCTCAAGTCGTAATAAATAAACCGCGAGGCTTTCATTTTGGTTTCCAAAGGCATAACAAAATGCTCACCTGGCGGATGAACTATTTTACACTGAGAGCATTCGGGATTGCAGTCGTGATAGTCACCCATAAGTCGCCCACATTCTAAACATCGTTTTTGACTCGCGCAGGTGCCATTAAGTAAATGAGTTTCGTAGCAGGGGCCCGGGAAAAAGTAGCGGTGGCATTCGTCGCAGCGTTTTAAAACATCCTCGGTGGTTAAATGAAAACCTCTCCTTGACACCGAAAACATATATAGGGTTTTGTATCCTCGGGGCATTTATGCTTTTTAACAATTCGTATTTGTAAAAGATTTTAAGCATAAATCGCAAGAAGTACAACCCCCATCATGCCGTGCCAAGTTTTTGCAGGTGGATATGGTCACAATTTTAAGAGATAGATAAATTTAGGAGCTTGGGGTCCTTTGAAAAATATGGTAAAATTATTCGCAGCATCAATATCACAACGTATGGTAGATGGGGGGACAATTTGGACTATAACATTCCTGCGGACATCCCCTGTATCTCTAGTAGACACAGAGTTATGGGTCTGCAAAGTATAGTCTAATGCATTTCCTATGGACGGTTTGTTTGTTTACGTTTAGCTTAATTACTCGGCCCCTGTTTGTCGTAGCTCAATGTTTTTAGTATGGTTAGATGGGGGACAAATTGGACTACAACATACTAAAAGGACATCCCCGTATCTCCAGTAGAAACAGAGTTACGAGCCTGCAAAGTATAGTCTAATGCATTTTCTATGGAGGGGTTTGTTTGTTCACGTATTGCTTAATTACTTGACCATGTTCTTTCGATTAAAAATAAATAACATATCTTAGTGTAGCTGTTATCGCATCCGCCTCACTCCCGGAAGGCCACAGGTCGAAACCGCGAAGTTTTTTTTTATAATTATCCGAACATTTGTGTCAAGGTCACATTTTTACATCCCCGTATCTCTGGTAGAACCAGAGTTACGAGCGAGCCTCAGAATTTAGTGTAATGTATTCCTATGGAGGGGTTTGTTTGTTTACGATTAGCTTAATTACTCGACTACTGTTTGTCGTAGCCCTAATTCTTAGTATGGCTAGATGGGGGACAAATTGGTCTAAAAATACTCAAAGGACATCCCGTATCTCCAGTAGAAACATAGTTACGAGCCTGCAAAGTTTATTTTCAAAAAATCAAAGTAACCTTCTAACAATAAGTGAGACAAAAAATAAGTTGACGACGATTATGAGGTAGCCTCAAGTTTAAAGTATCCTTGTATGGGGAGCAAAGAGTACTATAAACATATCAAAGGAGATCCCAGTCTCGCTTGTAGAACAAGAGTTATGAGCCTCCAAAGTTTAGTGCAAAAATCATAAGTAAATATAATAATAATAAGTGAGACGATACCAAAATTGACGAACATTTGCTTAATATCTCGGCCCCTGTTGTCGTAGCTCAATGTTTTTAGTATGGTTAGATGGGGGACAAATTGGACTAAAACATAATCAAAGGACATCCCCGTATCTCCAGTAGAAACAGAGTTACGAGCCGCAAGTATAGTCTAATGCATTTCCAATGGAGGGGGTTGTTTCGGTTAGTTTTGCTTAAGTACTCGGTCCCTGTTCGTCGTAGCCCAAAGTTTTAGTATGGTTATTGGGGGACAATTTGGACTATAACATATCCTAAGGACATCCCCGTATCTCTAGTAGACCAGAGTTATGGTCTGCAAATTATAGTCTATTGCATTCCTATGACGGTTTGTTTGTTTACGTTAGCTTAATTACTCGGCCCCTGTTTGTCGAGCTCAATGTTTTTAGTATGGTTAGATGGGGGACAAATTGGACTACAACATACTAAAAGGACATCCCCGTTTTTCTCCAGTAGAAACAGAGTTACGAGCCTGCAAAGTATAGTCTAATGCATTTTCTATGGAGGGGTTTGTTTGTTCACGTATTGCTTAATTACTTGACCCTGTTCTTTCGATTAAAATAATAACATATCTTAGTGTAGCGGTTATCGCATCCGCCTCACTCCCGGAAGCCAAAGGTTCGAAACGCGAAGTTTTTTTTTATAATTATCCGAACATTTGTGTCAAGGTCACATTATTTACATCCCGTATCTCTGGCAGAACCAGAGTTACGAGCCTCAGAATTTAGTCTAATGTATTTCCTATGGAGGGGTTGTTTGTTTACGATTAGCTAATTACTCGACTACTGTTTGTGTAGCCCTAATTCTTAGTATGGCTAGATGGGGACAATTGGTCTATAACATACTCAAAGGACATCCCCGTATCTCCAGTAGAAAAATAGGTACGACACGCAAAGTTTATTTTCAAAAATCAAAAGTAACTTTCTAACAATAAGTGAGACAAAAAATAAGTTGACTACGATATTGAGGTAGCCTCAA
>JAEQBA010001994.1:0-11929 GCA_019434445.1 Phalangium opilio
CGGCTAAGGCCGTCTCTCTTTCTGTGGCATGAGCATTAAGGGATCCAGATCAACCTGCAACACTGCAAAGCAGCCTCGGCAGTCCTTTGTCGGAGGTTTGCTTAGAGGGCCTGGATGTGGCCCTCATTCAGGAACCTTGGATCCATAATGGTAAAATCCATGGTTTAAAGAATGTACGTAACATTACTTATGATTTTACCTCTGTTGTTGTTTGACGCAAGAACGACTCTGGGTTTAACTGGTTATAAACTCTTTATTAAGTTAATTAAAACATTAAGTTAATATCCGGGAACGCTACTAACAACTGATATCTGAGAACAGATAACTGAAAACTGATCAACTGTGAAACTGACAAACGTTATCGGAATGTTATCCGGTTATATAGTTAAGGCATCGCGATAAAAAATAAAGATTACAATGACCGCGATGCATAAAAAACACAAGTGTAGAAAATATAATCTGGATATAGATAAAAACAACCGGTATTATCTCTAATTTACAACAGTCCCCTCTTAATATCGGTGGTTTCAATCTTCTATCCAGGGGGTGGTCATTTAATTATTTCCAGTCCAAGGGCTTTGACGCAGAAGAGGTGCTTCGGACGGAACAGGCTCTTTGTACAGATGTCAGCTGGCATTTCCTCTGTTGGTAGATACCGCAAGGCTATACGTCCCTGGTCGTAGGTGTCTCGAATGAAGTGGTGCCGGATATCAATGTGCTTCGTTCTGGCATGGAAAACAGGATTCTTAAAACAGCCCAAGATGAACTACGCAAGCTTCAAAGGCTGGCGTGCATCGGCATCACGGGGTCCATGAGGACTACCCCCACAGCCTCTCTGGAGATCCTTCTGAATATGCTTCCTCTCCACCTATTTATTGAGGAGGAAGCTATTATGGGAGCCTGTAGGCTCAACAACCACGGCTGGTGGAAGCCCAAGCACTGGGACTTCAGTCACACCAAGCTCTTCAGTGAGTACAGCAGTCTCGAGCCATCACTTGCGATGGTCTCAGACAAGTCTGTTTTATCATATCATTTTGACAAGCCCTTCAGCGTGTACTTTCCTAGTCGCACTGATTGGGAGACCAACCCAGTCCTTGGTACTGGGGGGAGACCGTCTGGTTCACAGACGGCTCGAAGACGGACTCTGGAGCTGGCGCCGGGGTCTACTGCTTGACCAAAAAGTTTGGTTTTTACGAGAGCCTCGGCAACTTTGCCAGTGTTTTCCAAGCGGAAATCATGGCCATTTGTTTATGTGCGGATTTCTGCATCAAGAAAAATTACCGCGGACGGACGATTCAGATTTATTCGGATAGTCAGGCCGCCCTCATGGCACTGAATCAGTGCCTTGTTGACTCAAGACTGGTCCTCAGTTGTCTGGATTTGCTGTGTTCTCTGGCTGCCCGCAACAAGGTTCAATTGCTGTGGGTGCCAGGACACTGCGGATACCTGGGCAATGAAAGGGCTGATATGTATGCCAAAAGGGGGGCTGAGGCGAAGTTCTTCGGACCTGAGCCTGCGGTTCCCATCCCCCATGGCATCATTCGTCATAGGATTCACTGCCGGATGTCTGCACTTCAACTGCAGCTCTGGCTTGACATGGATGGGCAGAGACAAGCCAAGGAGTTTGTCCCGGGTCCTTCTATCACTAGGGCAAAGGAACTGCTTGCCCTCACCAAAAGCAAAATTAGGCTGGTCACCAGTCTCCTCACAGGACACTGCCGGCTGAATAGACACCTGCACTTTTTGGGCATCGTTGATGACCCACTCTGTAGGTTCTGCCGGGAGGTAGAAGAAACCTCCTCCCATATCCTCTGCAGCTGCGACTACCTCGCGGCCATGAGGTTTGAGCATTTTGACATGCATACTATGGAACCTCACCAGTTCTCTACTGTCTCGGCCAATCGGATTCTCCGATTCATCGAGGCGACAGGACTCTTCGCAGTCTAACTAGCTCGGGGCGCACAATATACCCTTGGTATCGGTGCTCGACGCGGCGACGCGTCACCCCCTTCAACAATACAATACAAGAAAAGGTTTTTAAATGTAAGTTATCGAACGCGATCCGGAAATTGCGATGAACTATCCTCCCATTTGCGAACTACGAACACGGACTCGGAAAGACAGTCAGTCAGACAGACACACAAAACATCCATTTTTTTTCGCTCTTCAGCCTTCGAAGTGTTCGGTCGCGTTTTTTCTGCTCCCCGCTTCTTTCGCTGTTTTGCCGTGCTTCAGTTTGTTCCTGCGATGTCGGAACATTTGGACGATTTCCTTTCGGGAGCCGGCTCTCTCCCTCAACGCGATTCTCGCGATCCTTCAACTTTACCCGGGCCGCTCTCGCAAAAGCGAAAGCGTGCGAAGTTCCGTACCGGGCCTCGGTCTCAGCCGCTGCCGGCCTCCGCAGCGGACGGACCGGAGCCTCAGCCCGCCCGACTTGTCCCCGCCCTTCTTGTTCCGAACCCTGCTACGCCGGACGCTTTCTCCTCTACGAAGCTCATTTCCCTCAATACCCTGGTACAGTCGCTCACTGGCGACGTCAGTGATATTAAGAAAATGGCAAGTGGCAACTTACTTATCACTCCCACCGACGCAGCTCGGGCGGATGTCCTCCTGGCGGCTACATCTCATGGGACCCTCCGTTTTCAAGCTAAACGCGTCCAAGACCAGACTACTACCAACCTCCAGGGTTATCATTCGCGGTCTCGACGAAGATCTCTCTGATGCGGAGGTGCTCGCCAACCTCCAAGGTCGCACGCCGTCCCTCGACGCAGCCCGCCGCATTAAGCAGGGCCCCACGTTTTTTCTTGAATTTAGCACGACCGTCGTACCTCCCCGCGTTTTTCTAGGCTTTGTCAGCTTCCCGGTTCGACCCTATACTGCCGAACCTCGCCAATGCCAATCGTGCTTTCGCTACGGTCACACAGCGCCCCAATGCCATTGTACGCCCCGGTGTGAGACTTGTGGCAAATCTAAACTTGACGACCATGCATGCACCGCCAGCACTCGTCACGTTTGCTCCAACTGCCGCGGCAACCATCTCGCCACGGACCCTTCCTGCCCCCGCTATAAACTGGAGCGGGAAGTTCTTCGAGTCCAACGAGCCGAAAAGTTGTTGAACTGTGGTGGAACACGGTGGAACTCGATAATGTTAAAATCCCATAGACATGTAACATGATTGAGAGTACTAGGCCAAAAAGCGGCGAAAAATGAGTCTCGAAAGGTTAAAGAACTAGACCAAAAGCGGTGGTTATGGTGTAAGCTTATCTATCGTAAGATAAAGTTATCGAAAATTATTCGTATATAAGCTTCCACTATCGGAAAACTAACATATTTGAGTATAAAGGAATCTGAATGATGTGACTAAATAATGCGTTCCAACCCATTTTAGATTGCTCTACTTTTAGCTGCTCTTGTGGCGCTACTAACGAGTGATAAAAAATGCGCTACCAACAACGGGAGAGAGGAATTTTTTGAACTAGTAGCTTTTTACTACGGTGTTTTGTTAAGATAGCTTTAGTAACATTTGACTGTGTTTCTTCTGGCCATCTGATAGTTTCACGTTACCGCGCATAACATTGTTACAACATTCTTAGAAAGCGGTAGCTCTCTTAGATAAGACTTGATACTGCCTCTAATGTATAAGGGTGGTTTTCTGATTGGCATAAACTTTATTCGTATTGTGTTTGCTCCTTTGAAAGGTGACTTTTTCTGGGTAGGCATATGAAGAAAACTGTTCATCCA
The DNA here is from genome assembly GCA_019434445.1 of Phalangium opilio. Classification (NCBI taxonomy): domain Eukaryota; kingdom Metazoa; phylum Arthropoda; class Arachnida; order Opiliones; family Phalangiidae; genus Phalangium; species Phalangium opilio. Next base: position 3,742 of record JAEQBA010001994.1, read on the forward strand.
TTACGTTTGAAATGAAAAATAACAGTTAATGTATGTGCTTTACATTAGTTTCATTAAGATTAATTAAGTTAAATTATTTATTTTTATCATTATGAACACACACTTACGTTGTTTAGGGTATTGGAGTTACGGCGTTTTACCACTGTTAGAGAGACGCAATTTATCCTTATTTGTATGGTGGACTTACGGCGTTTTTGTCGTGATTCACGCCGTTAGAGGGCTATTAAGCAGGAAAAAACATGGCGTTTGAGGTCTCGGTTAAAACCAAAAATTGGGATTTGAAATTAAACTGGAGGCTTATTAGGTCTGATTTTTTATTATTTTCATAAAGAAATGTCTTTAAACATTACTAGAGCACAAACATTACCAGTTATTAAGCAATCTCGCTAAGCCTCGGTCGAAATAGCGTTATATTGATGTTATATGCAACGTCAACTTCGGTTATTTGGGATAAAAGCCAGACATTACGAATACTTTCGGTAGGTTCAAATAAATTATAAACTAATAAATTATTAATCTTTCTGGTAGATCAATTAATCACTACATTATTATCTGTGAGAGCTGGGACATGTTAATAACCAGTCGAGGTAAATTTTACACCTTAGTGATGAAACCTCCGCTGACTGAACGTTGGAGATAACTTTTCAAGGGTAATAATGACAAACAGAACTGTATAGATTCTTTCTTTTAATAACATATTACATTATAAAAAAACGTCATGGTTTGGACTAAGGCCGAAAAAACAAACGATATGTCTGAGGTTTATCAATAGGCCCTATTACAAAAAATTTTGGTCTTGTCGAACTTGATGAAAGTTTCCAGGAACACGGTCAACTTAGATGCTCGAAAAGTTAGCCGTGCCAGGAAATACGTCATAAATCGGTTGTACATGAAAGCCAACTTCCTAGTTCGCAGGGGCCATCTTCACTTAAGCCTAGGTTAAAAACTATGAAAAGTTGAAAACTGGAAATGGAGTAAGTTTACAATTGAATTTGATACCTTCTTTTCTTATAGTTATTGCTCACATTTTAATAGAATTCTTATTCTTACGTCTGGATCTAAAAAAGTAAAGAGCAAAGCTAAAGCTGTAAATAAGAAATTTAGTGTACCAAAAGGGAACTGGACAAAACAGTTAAAATTTGTACCAAAAACGTTTAATGAAACTGTCATTACCAAGCATCATTGTGATTCTTTAGCTAAAAAACACTTAACACTCGGCTATCGGATGTTTAAAGCACATAAAGTGAATGAAGTATTTATAAACCCAAGAGAAAAAGTTTCAGATGGCTTTAACATATTTATAAAAGCTAAAGTTGAAGCTTCATTTACGATATCATCCAAGTATAATGTGGCAAAAAAGCTGAATGTTAGTGGACAAGTTAACGTAGCCTGGTGTGCTTGTAAAGCAGGTTGTGGTGGTGTGCGTTTACATTACTATACTTATGAGGACCGCGACGAGAAAACACACCAATCCTGTGGGGACCTTAGTCACTTATGGGGACGCACACCCCGGTCCCCATTAAACCCAAAAAAAACATATGCTCAAATTAATTATTTTTTGATTTTAATTGCTTAAAATTAGTTTTTAAAGTGGTCCCCACAAAGGCGGTAAATTACACATTGCCGATTTTGTGTCACACACGGACTGATAATAGCGCCCCCTTATCGGTCCTCGCAAGAACTAAAAAGCACACACTACTACTTCCGGTATGAGTGAAGGCCCCATAAAAGCGGTATTTTAACAATGATCATAAAAATTAAACACAAACGCACCGTTTTCTTTATTTTGAGAAGATAAGCACATGAATACTTGCTATCTTAACTAGCTCTTATATAAAACGACTAAACAATATTAGATACGACAACTTACGAAGTTTACTATTATTCATTTATATGAAAAATAATAATTCAAGGTTAAGAAAAGGGTCCCCATAGCGGATGTAATAATTCAAATTTAAACACAAAATGTGATTTATTTCAAATTTCAATTTAACAGAAAGACATCAAAAACACGAAGATATTTCTACTTCTTTATACGATATCTAGATAAATCGCAATATTTTCACCAAAAGCGAAAAACATGAAAAACCGTTGGCTCAAGGGTCCCCGTAAAGGATTTAAAATTTCAAAATTAGACACAAAATGGTGTAAATTATAAATTTCAAGTAAAAGTTTTTTTTAAATAAACACGACAACCTTCGAAGTTAACTTTTATTCATCCATATGAATGATAATAAAAAATGTTGGGAATGGGGTCCCCATAACTTTTGTATTAATTCAAACTTCAACAAAAAATGTCATTTACTACAGATTTCAATTTAACAGAAAGAAATCAATAACACGAAGATATTACTACTTCGTTATACGATATCTAGATAAATCGAATTATTTTCACCAAAAGCAAAAAACATGAAAAACCGTTGGCTCAAAGGTCCCCGTAAAGGGTTTAAAAGTCCAAAATTAGACACAGAATGGTGTAAATTATAAATTTCAAGTAAAAGGTTTTTTTTGAATAATAATATACACGACAACCTTCGAAGTTAACTCGAATTTTATTCATCCATATGATAGATAATAAAACAACATTGGGAATGGGGTATTTCTCAATCACCCCATAGCGGATGTAGTAATTCAAATTTAAACACAAAATGTGCTTTATTATAAATTTCAATTTAACAGAAAGACATCAAAAAGACGAAGATTTTTCTATTTGGTTGTACGATATCTAGATAAATCGCATTATTTTCACCAAAAGCAAAAAACATGAAAAACCGTTGGCTCAAAGGTCCACGTAAAGGATTTTAAAATCAAAAATTAGACACAAAATGGTGTAAATTGTAAATTTCATTTATAAAGGTTTTTTTAAATAATTTTAGACACGACAATCTTCGAACTCTACAATTACTCATCCATATGAAAGCTAATAAAAAAAACGTTGGGAATAGGGTCCCCATAGCGAATGTAGTAATTCAAATTTAAACACAAAATTTGAATATTTCGAATTTCAATTTAACAGAAAGACATCAAAAACACGAAGATATTACTAGTTCGTTATACGATATGTAATTAAATCGCATTATTTTTACCAAAAGAAAAAAACATGAAAAACCGTTGGCTCAAAGGTCCCCGTAAAGGACTTAAAAATCCAAAATTAGACACAAAATGGTGTAAATTGTAAATTTCATTTATAAAGTTTTTTTAAATAATTTTAGATAAGACAACTTACGAAGTTTACTATTATTCATTTATATGAAAAATAATAATACAACGTTAAGAAAAGGGTCCCCATAACGGATGTAGTAATTAAAATTTAAACACAAAATGTGATTTATTACAAATTTCAATTTAACAGTAAAACATCAAAAACACGAAGATATTTCTACTTCGTTATACAATATCTAGATAAATCGAATTATTTTCACTAAAAGCAAAAAAAATGAAAACCCTTGGCTCAAAGGTCCCCGTTAAGGATTTAAAAATCCAAAATTAGACACAAAATGGTGTAAATTATAAATTTCAAGTAAAAGTTTTTTTTTAAATAAACACGACAACCTTCGAAGTTAAATTTTATTCATCCATATGAATGATAATAAAAAAATGTTGGGAATGGGGTCCCCATAACTTATGTATTAATTCAAATTTCAACACAAAATATGATTTACTACAGATTTCATATTAACAGAAAGAAATCAATAACACGAAGATATTTCTACTTCGTTATACGATATGTAATTAAATCGCATTATTTTCACCAAAAGCAAAAAACATGAAAAACCGTTGGCTCAAAGGTCCCCGTAAAGGGTTTAAAAGTCCAAAATTAGAGACAGAATGGTGTAAATTATAAATTTCAAGTAAAAGGTTTTTTTTAAATAATAATATACACGACAACCTTCGAAGTTAACTTAACTTTTATTCATCCATATGATAGATAATAAAACAACATTGGGAATGGGGTCCCCATAGCGGATGTAGTAAATCAAATTTAAACACAAAATGTGATTTATTATAAATTTCAATTTAAAAGAAAACATCAAAAACACGAAGATTTTTCTATTTGGTTAATCGCATTATTTTCACCAAAAGCAAAAAACATGAAAAACCGTTGCCTCAAAGGTCCACGTAAAGGATTTAAAAATACAATATTAGACGGAAAATGGTGTGAGTTATAAATTTCAATTACAAAGGTTTTTAAATAATTTCAGACACGACAACCTTCGAAGTTTACTATTATTCATCCATATGAAAGATTATAAAAAAACGTCGGAAAATGGATCCTCATAGCAGATGTGGTTAGTGAAATTTAAACACTAACTGGAAATTATTACGAATCGGCAATCTAGCTTAATTACCCGCCATCGGTAATCTAGCTTGATTTTCTACAATCGGTAATCTAGCTTAACTTCCTTTAATCAGTAATCTAGTTTAATGATAATAATAATAATATTAATAATAATAGGCTTTTATTTAGGATTTACCTTTAAGAATTTTCTTATTTACAAAAGTGTCCTGCTTTTAAGTTAAGATTTTAAAATTAAAGAGAGAAAAGCTCTAATTTTTCTGCTATTAGTCAAGACAGAAATTAATGACTTCTTATCCTGGATAAGAAGTCATAAACTTCTGCTTAAGACTAGTAAGATTGTTCAAATAATTGTTTATCTTATCTATAACAAGTTTATAAGATTGTTTTTGTTTGATGTCCATTGGGAGTCTGTTCCCGAGCTCTATACCCTTATGCTTCAAGCTTTTATTTCTATATCTGGAGAAGTTTTCCGTATAGAAGTTATTTGTTGTGCCACGAGTTTTTACGTTTTATTTGTTGTTTGAAACCATCCTTCAATAAAGTCAGGGTAATAACTAATTTTTATTCTGTACATGAATTTCAGCACTTCTAGGTGGTAATTATGTTGCAGAGATGTAATATTAGCTTTTGCGCTGGCAGCTGTAAGTGAGTCCAATTTTTGCGCTTTAGCTATCATCTTGATACACTTTCATGTTTAGCAGTTCCCCTGCTATGTTCACAAAGCATTCGTTAAGCATGTTTGCTACAGTTTCTGGATCTTTGTTTTTATTGGCCTTGTATTCCATCTCCGTTATAAGTTTGGTATTCTTTTGCTTGAGGTATGGCTTAATGGTTTTCCAAATATTGGTCGTTTCATTACTGCCGATTCCAATATTAATTTTGAAGTATCTTGTCTTCTCTTTATGGATAAGAGCGTTGACCAAGTTTGTCAGTTTCCTGTACATATTTTGGTACTTTTCCTTATGAGCATGGTTTACTGTTCTTGTCTTTGTCTTGAATTTGTCTCTTATGTGAATTTGATGTTTTATATTTGAGGTTAGCCACGGGGCGCTTTTAGTAGATACATGTTTTTCTCTTAGCGGAGCATGCTTGTCCAGGTGGTCAATTATTTCATTTTGTAACATCTGTAGGCCCCTTTCTGGGCTGTCAATGGATTCCTTAGCCTTGTTTAATTTTGTATGGAGTTCTTGAACGAATTTCGAGGTAATTTTCTTATGCAGTTTTATACTCATTTTCTTCCTTATGATCCATGTTAGGTCATGGTCAGATGCTCCACATGCCTTTACTATGACCTCTGTGATTCGTTCCGGGTGATTTACATAAATATGATCAGTCAAACTTGTTGAGTTTAGGGTAATTCTGGTCGGGGATGTTATCATTTGTATGAAATTCCCAGTAGTCTAGCCTTTGCCGATAGCGTGGTGGCTTTTAGGTTACAGTTCGTGTCCCCTATGATCAGAATTTCGTTGTTTGTCTTAAACAGTAAGAAATCAATGTTACTCCTTAGTTTAATGCCATAGACTTGTGCAGAGCTGTATTCTTAAAGAAAATTAATTAGATTTCAACCGAGGTTATCGACTCGCGAACAGACAGCGCTTGGATTCAAGCTTACTTAACTTTCTATAGAGTATTTCATCCATAAAACTTTAAATAGAATTACTCCAATTGTTTTCAACCACTAAACGCTGTCACGAACGTGCTGTCAATTTCTAATAAAACAGGGCATCATTGAAAAAATCGTAAATCGAGGTATTTTTGAAAAATTAAAACTGAATATACTTAACATAAAAGTTTCTGAATGAAAAGTAGAAAAGGACCTAATAGATAGTTTTCACACGTGGAGGATTCATACCATTTACACCAGGAAACCGGGCTATCTGGAGGACAAAAGCAGACGGGTTTTTGTCCGCCAGATAGCCCTGGTTCCTGGTGTAAATGGTATGAATCCTCCACGTGTGAAAACTATCTATATAAAGATCTTATGTCATTTAAAAACGTTTTGAATCCTAAGCAATTATAATTTTGGAATATACGGTCCAGAATTTGGCTTTTTTTAATAAAAAATCCAATGTTATTTCAATGGGAAGTTTCGAGTTTTTTTCCAAAAAGGCTAATTAATTTTATGTTAATGAAACCACCCTTGGCAAATTGACTTTTTATAAAATAAACTATTAGATGGATCTCTTCGAAATTTTTACCACATATTGTGAGTCCGGGTTGTTGTTCTATAGATTTTTTCAAAACAGTAAAAATAATACGAAAAAGGTTAAAACCAATCAAAAAACACCTCATTAAACATTAAAGGCTGTATGAAAACTTATGTAAGAGAGGTACCACTCTACTAGAATTATAATAAGTTTGAGATAATTTAATGACAATCAAAAACTGCATAAAGCCAATGCTACGGTACTTAACAATTATAGACCGATATCAAAAGGGGCATCAAACGGGCCGCTATCCTCAGTAGACTGATAGAGAGATAGATCGGTGAGAAAGGGGGTACTACTTCAGCGGGAACGAGTACGCTCTGCCTGCTCAACCCCCTTTTTAAATCGGTCTGCGGAAGATATTTTTAAAACGTCGCGCTTGCGCCGAGAGAAACTTAAACGAGCTTCAGTCTCAACTCAGAAGGTCGGGACGGGGGGGGGGAGGCGGAAGGGCAATAAACTCGTCTTGTTTGCTCACCGTAACGCGCGCTGGAGAAAAAATGAATTGTGTGGTAGCTAAAAATTGGAACTTTCCTCATCCAAAGAGAAATATCACTCCAGCCTGAATCCTTTTCACTCCCGCATTAATATTTTGAATTTTTTTATAGCCAAAAATGTCTAAATTAGGCAACTCACAGCATTTTTCTGGATATTATATAATATAGCTTAATGGGTTGAGAGGAAATAATTCGGTTCGATATTTTAATCAAGAATTAAATCTTCCAGAACATTATTTAAAAGAAAGGTTTTTTCAATAAAATAGGTTCTAGCACGTAGTAAAAGTATTTGAATATTTCTATTTATACTGAATTCGAAATCGTTATGTTAATCTCTATGGAGCTTAACATTACGAGGTGGATAATAGTTTGCGAGTTAGACGTTTTTGTTGCAAAATTTCGAATCATAGCAACCGTTTGAACTCCCCAATTAAAACCAAATTTCTCGTATTGATAAAACTGAAATTCATATTGTAATTCATGTAATAGTTTCCAATTCTGGGCCTTTGTGAGTTTAAACAAGACGGCCCAAGGGCTCGTAATAGTAGCCATATCGTACGAGTGAATAGCCCCTCTATACCCTACCCTAATGAGTAGATAACCCCTCTATACGTTACCCTAATGAGTGAATAGCGCTATCTTTTTCAATGCTTAAATGATTTACCGTGCATAAATCAGAGTGAATAGCCCTCGATTCCCTACTCTAAACAGTGATTAAATTATAACCGTATAAATTTACTCATGCAGTAATTCTAATATTCCGGCGAATCGAAGAACAGATAGTTTTAGTGATAATCCCCTCGATGAGTTTACGACATAGACTTATGCCGATGCACACTTATCGCATCTTATAAGTTTCTAACAAGGACTTATGCCCAGAAACTTTTGAAAGAGAAAGTTTAGTATAGTAATTACGCATTTTAGTGATTATCCCCTCGAATTACCTTTAGCAATGCTAAAATGATCAAACGCATAACGCTCATTAACACTATGTTAGCTCTATCTCTACCCATTTTTGAATTAACCGCCAAAACGTTCCAGTCAAACATAACATAGATGACGATTAGCTACCGAACGAGAACGAAAAACGGGGAAAATCGTTATCTATTTAATTAGCACATAAATAAAAAGAAAATAAATATAAAAACCCAAACATACAAATTCATAAGTATCCGACTCCACAG
>JAEQBA010001994.1:13602-58191 GCA_019434445.1 Phalangium opilio
AAGTTGTGTGTAAGAAAAGAATTTTATGGCACTTCAGTCTGAACAAGCATAGTCTCTTAATGCAACGAACGAAAGTCTCTCATAATGTAAAAAGCTTGCTTAGCAGGCTGCCCTACCTGTTCATTGAATATAAGTAGCAGAAATAGTTATCTGGTGCGCAAAAGAGTAAACAAAAACGGAAAGACAATCAGACATTGGAAACAAGGAAAAACAATGAGAAATTTCTTTAAAAGAAGCAAAACTGTTAGAATTAAGAGGTAAAAGGTAAACGTTAAAATAATAATATATTAATTATTATTATTTTTAATTGACTTATGATATTTAATTAGAAGGGGTAGAAGAAAGTGAAAAACCCTGCTAGGGGCCCTAAAACTAAGTACCTTCAGCCTATACTGAAAAAAATTCTGGCGCCGCCTCTGGATCTACCGCCTCGAAAGTTGACGACACGGCAATCGTCGTTGAGGACACATCTCTTGGTAAAAGGCGCCTGGCTTTCTAGCTTTGCCGAATGCTCGTCCTACATAGGTGCATATCGGCTAGCTCCTCGTTGAATAATTTCAAAACAAATGTTTTTTAATTGGTCTTATTTAAGATCCTTTAAAAAACATTGTAATGTACTAGTTGACATTTCATCTAGCAGGTGTAGTTATCAATCATTACTAGCAGCAATGTACTTAAGCGACTACTTTTCGAAGGATACGCGTCATACAGTATTTAAATCACGTGAGAAATAGCATTGGTCGTTTGTCGCCGTATGCGTCATTTATTGCATACGTGGCCGATAGTGAATCTGTCTTAGAACAATGTCCCACGACACAGATATCCACGAATGTTCGATGGCAAACGTAACTTCCACAGGGTTCGATAACAGACATGCGAGATTGGGTAATAATACCACGGTCTGGTTAAAAACGCCAGTTTACTAGGTTCATGCCGTTGTCACGACATCTTTCCAATAACTAGAAGCTCTTGCTTACACGTAAAAGCGCTTTACTCGTTGACTTGACAAAGAAGTTGAATGGGCCATCGTTTTAATGAATGAAAAACAAGCACTCAGCAACTACAGCGATCTGAAAACGCCGTTGTAACTTTAGGCCAAATTAAAACACTTTACCAAATTAAATGTTTAATTTTTTGGTCTAAAATGCTTTAGCTCTGCCCCCAGAATCGATCGTTTCTTAAATATCGAATCTTTTTCAATATAACCAATTTATTTAAACAATATGGTCAAGCCATATTCGTCGCTTCACTTGAAGGAAAATTCATCGCATTTTACGTGATACTTTGATGGCCCGTATCTCGCGGGTGTTCAGTTTTGGATCATAGTTCTTTGGTGACTTAGTCTTGTTTTGACCCGTAGAATGCGCCCCTGAATTGTGACACATCTTTTTTAACACCCTGTGTAGTATTATAAAAAAAACCTTTTACTTGAAATTTAAAATTTACACCATTTTGTGTCTAATTTTGGATTTTTAAACCCTTTACGGGGACCTTTGAGCCAACGGTTTTTCATGTTTTTTCTTCTAGTGAAAATAATGCGATTTATCTAGATATCGTATAACGAAGTAGAAATATCTTCGTGTTTTGATTTCCTTCTTAAATTGAAATCTGTAGTAAATCACATTTTGTGTTTAAGTTTGAAATAATACATCCGCTATGGGGACCCCATTCCAACATTTTTTATTATCTTTCATATGGATGAATAAAAGTTAACTTCGAAGGTTGTCGTGTAGTTCAAAAAAAACCTTTTACTTGAAATTTAAAATTTACACCATTTTGTGTCTAATTTTGGATTTTTAAACCCTTTACGGGGACCTTTGAGCCAACGGTTTTTCATGTTTTTTGCTTCTAGTGAAATAATGCGATTTATCTAGATATCGTAGAACGAAGTAGAAATATCTTCGTGTTTTTGATTTCCTTCTGTTAAATTGAAATCTGTAGTAAATCACATTTTGTGTTTAAGTTTGAAAAATACATCCGCTATGGGGACCCCATTCCCAACATTTTTTTATTATCTTTCATATGGATGAATAAAAGTTAACTTCGAAGGTTGTCGTGTATAGTATTATTCAAAAAAACCTTTTACTTGAAATTTAAAATTTACACCATTTTGTGTCTAATTTTGGATTTTTAAACCCTTTACGGGGACCTTTGAGCCAACGGTTTTCATGTTTTTGCTTCTAGTGAAAATAATGCGATTTATCTAGATATCGTATAACGAAGTAGAAATATCTTCGTGTTTTTGATGTTTTCTGTTAAATTGAAATTTGTAGTAAATCACATTTTGTGTTTAAGTTTGAAATTACTACATCCGCTATGGGGACCCCATTCCAACATTTTTTTTATCTTTCATATGGATGAATAAAAGTTAACTTCGAAGGTGTGTGTTCAAAAAAACCTTTACTTGAAATTTAAAATTTACACCATTTTGTGTCTAATTTGGATTTTTAAACCCTTTACGGGGACCTTTGAGCCAACGGTTTTTCATGTTTTTTGCTTCTAGTGAAAATAATGCGATTTATCTAGATATCGTATAACGAAGTAGAAATATCTTCGTGTTTTTGATTTCCTTCTGTTAAATTGAAATTTGTAGTAAATCACATTTTGTGTTTAAGTTTGAAATAATACATCCGCTATGGGGACCCCATTCCCAACATTTTTTATTATCTTTCATATGGATGAATAAAAGTTAACTTCGAAGGTTGTCGTGTTTAGTATTATTCAAAAAAAAACTTTTACTTGAAATTTAAAATTTACACCATTTTGTGTCTAATTTTGATTTTTAAACCCTTTACGGGGACCTTTGAGCCAACGGTTTTTCATGTTTTTTGCTTCTAGTGAAAATAATGCGATTTATCTAGATATCGTCTAACGAAGTAGAAATATCTTCGTGTTTTTGATTTCCTTCTGTTAAATTGAAATCTGTAGTAAATCACATTTTGTGTTTAAGTTTGAAATAATACATCCGCTATGGGGACCCCATTCCCAACATTTTTTTATTATCTTTCATATGGATGAATAAAAGTTAACTTCGAAGGTTGTCGTGTATAGTATTATTCAAAAAAACCTTTTACTTGAAATTTAAAATTTACACCATTTTGTGTCTAATTTTGGATTTTTAAACCTTTACGGGGACCTTGAGCCAACGGTTTTTCATGTTTTTTTTCTAGTGAAAATAATGCGATTTATCTAGATATCGTATAACGAAGTAGAAATATCTTCGTGTTTTGATTGATTTCCTTCTGTAAATTGAAATCTGTAGTAAATCACATTTTGTGTTTAAGTTTGAATACTACATCCGCTATGGGGACCCCATTGCCAACATTTTTTTATTATCTTTCATATGGATGAATAAAAGTTAACTTCGAAGGTTGTCGTGATTAGTATTATTCAAAAAAAACCTTTACTTGAAATTTAAAATTTACACCATTTGTGTCTAATTTTGGATTTTTAAACCCTTTACGGGGACCTTTGAGCCAACGGTTTTCATGTTTTTGCTTTAGTGAAAATAATGCGATTTATCTAGATATCGTAGAACGAAGTAGAAATATCTTCGTGTTTTTGATTTCCTTCTGTTAAATTGAAATCTGTAGTAAATCACATTTTGTGTTTAAATTTGAATTACTACATCCGCTATGGGGACCCCATTGCCAACATTTTTTATATCTTTCATATGGATGAATAAAAGTTAACTTCGAAGGTTGTCGTGTTTAGTATTATTCAAAAAAACCTTTACTTGAAATTTAAAATTTACACCATTTTGTGTCTAATTTGGATTTTTAAACCCTTTACGGGGACCTTTGAGCCAACGGTTTTTCATGTTTTTTGCTTCTAGTGAAAATAATGCGATTTATCTAGATATCGTATAACGAAGTAGAAATATCTTCGTGTTTTTGATGTCCTTCTGTTAAATTGAAATTGTAGTAAATCACATTTTGTGTTTAAGTTTGAATTAATACATCCGCTATGGGGACCCCATTCCCAACATTTTTATTTCTTTCTATGGATGAATAAAAGTTAACTTCGAAGGTTGTCGTGTTTAGTATTATTCAAAAAAAACCTTTTACTTGAAATTTAAAATTACACCATTTTGTGTCTAATTTTGGATTTTAAACCCTTTACGGGGACCTTTGAGCCAACGGTTTTTCATGTTTTTTGCTTCTAGTGAAAATAATGCGATTTATCTAGATATCGTATAACGAAGTAGAAATATCTTCGTGTTTTTGATTTCCTTCTGTTAAATTGAAATTTGTAGTAAATCACATTTTGTGTTTAAGTTTGAATTAATACATCCGCTATGGGGACCCCCATTGCCAACATTTTTTTATTATCTTTCATATGGATGAATAAAAGTTAACTTCGAAGGTTGTCGTGTTTAGTTATATTCAAAAAAAACCTTTACTTGAAATTTAAAATTTACACCATTTTGTGTCTAATTTTGAATTTTTAAACCCTTTACGGGGACCTTTGAGCCAACGGTTCATGTTTTTTGCTTCTAGTGAAAATAATGCGATTTATCTAGATATCGTAGAACGAAGTAGAAATATCTTCGTGTTTTTGATTTCCTTCTGTTAAATTGAAATCTGTAGTAAATCACATTTTGTGTTTAAATTTGAATTACTACATCCGCTATGGGGACCCCATTGCCAACATTTTTTTATTATCTTTCATATGGATGAATAAAAGTTAACTTCGAAGGTTGTCGTGTTTAGTATTATTCAAAAAAAACCTTTTACTTGAAATTTAAAATTTACACCATTTTGTGTCTAATTTTGGATTTTTAAACCCTTTACGGGGACCTTTGAGCCAACGGTTTTTCATGTTTTTTCTTCTAGTGAAAATAATGCGATTTATCTAGATATCGTATAACGAAGTAGAAATATCTTCGTGTTTTTGATTTCCTTCTGTTAAATTGAAATCTGTAGTAAATCACATTTTGTGTTTAAGTTTGAAATAATACATCCGCTATGGGGACCCCATTCCCAACATTTTTTTATTATCTTTCATATGGATGAATAAAAGTTAACTTCGAAGGTTGTCGTGTTTAGTATTATTCAAAAAAAACTTTTACTTGAAATTTAAAATTTACACCATTTTGTGTCTAATTTTGGATTTTTAAACCCTTTACGGGGACCTTTGAGCCAACGGTTTTTCATGTTTTTTGCTTCTAGTGAAAATAATGCGATTTATCTAGATATCGTAGAACGAAGTAGAAATATCTTCGTGTTTTTGATTTCCTTCTGTTAAATTGAAATATGTAGTAAATCACATTTTGTGTTTAAGTTTGAAATAATACATCCGCTATGGGGACCCCATTCCCAACATTTTTTTATTATCTTTCATATGGATGAATAAAAGTTAACTTCGAAGGTTGTCGTGTTTAGTATTATTCAAAAAAAACTTTTACTTGAAATTTAAAATTTACACCATTTTGTGTCTAATTTTGGATTTTTAAACCCTTTACGGGGACCTTTGAGCCAACGGTTTTTCATGTTTTTTGCTTCTAGTGAAAATAATGCGATTTATCTAGATATCGTATAACGAAGTAGAAATATCTTCGTGTTTTTGATTTCCTTCTGTTAAATTGAAATCTGTAGTAAATCACATTTTGTGTTTAAGTTTGAAATAATACATCCGCTATGGGGACCCCATTCCCAACATTTTTTATTATCTTTCATATGGATGAATAAAAGTTAACTTCGAAGGTTGTCGTGTTTAGTATTATTCATAAAAAACCTTTTACTTGAAATTTAAAATTTACACCATTTTGTGTCTAATTTTGGATTTTTAAACCCTTTACGGGGACCTTTGAGCCAACGGTTTTTCATGTTTTTTCTAGTGAAAATAATGCGATTTATCTAGATATCGTATAACGAAGTAGAAATATCTTCGTGTTTTTGATTTCCTTCTGTTAAATTGAAATCTGTAGTAAATCACATTTTGTGTTTAAGTTTGAATTACTACATCCGCTATGGGGACCCCATTCCCAACATTTTTTATTATCTTTCATATGGATGAATAAAAGTTAACTTCGAAGGTTGTCGTGATTAGTATTATTCAAAAAAACCTTTACTTGAAATTTAAAATTTACACCATTTTGTGTCTAATTTTGGATTTTTAAACCCTTTACGGGGACCTTTGAGCCAACGGTTTTTCATGTTTTTTGCTTCTAGTGAAAATAATGCGATTTATCTAGATATCGTAGAACGAAGTAGAAATATCTTCGTGTTTTTGATTTCCTTCTGTTAAATTGAAATCTGTAGTAAATCACATTTTGTGTTTAAATTTGAATTACTACATCCGCTATGGGGACCCCATTGCCAACATTTTTTTATTATCTTTCATATGGATGAATAAAAGTTAACTTCGAAGGTTGTCGTGTTTAGTATTATTCAAAAAAATCCTTTACTTGAAATTTAAAATTTACACCATTTTGTGTCTAATTTTGGATTTTTAAACCTTTTACGGGGACCTTTGAGCCAACGGTTTTTCATGTTTTTTGCTTCTAGTGAAAATAATGCGATTTATCTAGATATCGTATAACGAAGTAGAAATATCTTCGTGTTTTTGATGTCTTTCTGTTAAATTGAAATTTGTAGTAAATCACATTTTGTGTTTAAGTTTGAATTAATACATCCGCTATGGGGACCCCATTCCCAACATTTTTTTATTATCTTTCATATGGATGAATAAAAGTTAACTTCGAAGGTTGTCGTGTTCAAAAAAAAACCTTTTACTTGAAATTTAAAATTTACACCATTTTGTGTCTAATTTTGGATTTTTAAACCCTTTACGGGGACCTTTGAGCCAACGGTTTTTCATGTTTTTTGCTTCTAGTGAAAATAATGCGATTTATCTAGATATCGTAGAACGAAGTAGAAATATCTTCGTGTTTTTGATTTCTTTCTGTTAAATTGAAATTTGTAGTAAATCACATTTTGTGTTTAAGTTTGAATTAATACATCCGCTATGGGGACCCCATTCCCAACATTTTTTATTATCTTTCATATGGATGAATAAAAGTTAACTTCGAAGGTTGTCGTGTATAGTATTATTCATAAAAAACCTTTTACTTGAAATTTAAAATTTACACCATTTTGTGTCTAATTTTGGATTTTTAAACCCTTTACGGGGACCTTTGAGCCAACGGTTTTTCATGTTTTTTGCTTCTAGTGAAAATAATGCGATTTATCTAGATATCGTAGAACGAAGTAGAAATATCTTCGTGTTTTTGATTTCCTTCTGTTAAATTGAAATCTGTAGTAAATCACATTTTGTGTTTAAGTTTGAAATAATACATCCGCTATGGGGACCCCATTCCCAACATTTTTTTATTATCTTTCATATGGATGAATAAAAGTTAACTTCGAAGGTTGTCGTGATTAGTATTATTCATAAAAAAACCTTTTACTTGAAATTTAAAATTTACACCATTTTGTGTCTAATTTTGGATTTTTAAATTTGAATTACTACATCCGCTATGGGGACCCCATTGCGAACATTTTTTTATTATCTTTCATATGGATGAATAAAAGTTAACTTCGAATGTTGTCGTGTTTAGTATTATTCAAAAAAACCTTTACTTGAAATTTAAAATTTACACCATTTTGTGTCTAATTTGGATTTTTAAACCCTTTACGGGGACCTTTGAGCCAACGGTTTTTCATGTTTTTTTGCTTCTAGTGAAAATAATGCGATTTATCTAGATATCGTCTAACGAAGTAGAAATATCTTCGTGTTTTTGATTTCCTTCTGTTAAATTGAAATCTGTAGTAAATCACATTTTGTGTTTAAGTTTGAAATAATACATCCGCTATGGGGACCCCATTCCCAAAATTTTTTTATTATCTTTCATATGGATGAATAAAAGTTAACTTCAAAGGTTGTCGTGTATAGTTATTCAAAAAAATCTTTTACTTCAAATTTATAATTTACCCAATTTGCGTCTAATTTTTGATTAGTAAATTTGAATTAGTAAAGTTCGTAAGATATCGTACAAAGCACTAAAAATAATTTTTATTTTAATAGGGCCTATATTTTTTAATTGTTTCTAAAATTGAATTTTACCACCCTCTATGAGGCCATTGTTCCAACGTTCTTTAATGATTTTTGTTCTTGATGAAATTTTGATATATACCATTTTAATTGAATTTTATTTGACATTTGGTAGGAGGATCATTGTTCCAAGTTTTAAGTTTTTAATAGTTTGTTTCTTGAGGTTTTGTATTACTATTTATGATTTTTCTAAATTTATACAAGTATTATTTTTAAGTTTTCAAAATGAATCTTGCTTGAATCAGCTGCTTGATTACGGCTTATTCTTATCGTATTAACGTATTAAATTCCGTTTCCTTTTGAATTGAGACATTTTGTTACCCATAACTCAAGCTTAGAGAATATAAGTGCATTGCTATTCTTACGGGGACAAAGTTAACCGGAAATACGTCATAGATTTTGGTCCCCATAAAGAATGTAAAGAAAATTATGTAAAAGTTTCCTTTAAAAATATTTGGAATTCATTTTAAGATGCAATTTGAAACAAGTCATAAAAGTGAAATATATTTTCGATTTTACGATAAAAGCGGAGGAGATATTGCGTTTTCTAAATGTCCCCGTAAGTGACTTTTTAAACTCGGTCCTCATAAGCAATGTAGGACATGTATGTGTGTGTGTGTGTGTGTCTGTCTGTCCGTTGTTACACCCACGTGACCGCGTTCGCAGATTGCGTATCGGAGCAAACGTGTTCGCCATTTCCGAACTGCTTTCACAGTCACGGAAATGGCTCCTCTACTTGTGTTCTCACACCACCATCTTCTGATCTTTGTCCATCCCACATGAACACCATTCTGGTATTTATCTGGCTTCCAACACCATCATCTTCTGTTCTTTGTCAATCCCACATTGACACCAGTCTGCACTTACACTGGCTTCCAACACCCTATCCACTGGTATGCCGTCTATTCCACATAGACACCAATCTGTATCATTGGCTTCTACTCCATTATCATCGTTTGGTTTTAGGATATACGCGGCGATCAGCTAGGGTTACGAGAAACGTCTAGCCTCCCTAAGGTGGGATCGGCCACCAAGGGTTTTCGCAATTGCGCTTTTTCCTTACTATTTATTATAATGGAATCGAATCGTATATATACCCCAAAATTTGAAAAAAGCGGGAAGAGGGGTACCCTTCACTTTAAACGTCAATATTATAGTCTGTCAAACGAAAGAAGAGCCCTGAGAAATTTCTCCAAATTGGTGTCGCCACCATCGACCCCATAGTAATTTATCAACTTGTTTTGCTTTATCAATAGTCGTCTGTAATATAGTCTGCTATAAACAGATAGGCTTATTCGCAATAGAACCAATATATTTTGCAATATATATTTAATATGTTTATGTTTCATGGTTTTTTACGATCATCAAGTATTAAAGTATATTAATAAAAAATGTCTTCGTGGACAAAGACTTGAAAAAGTAAATGATAAGAAAACAAAATGGAATGACCGAAGTAACAGATATTAAACTTTTTCTTTAAAGACATGATTATAAAACATCAATTATTTGAAAAAAAATACTTATCTTCGTTTTTTTCACCAAAATTACATTTGCATTGTTTTCGAAAGACAGATTATTCATTCTATATATCCTTTTTGGTATTAACAGTTTTCGAATGAAAAGGATTAGAATAAATATCCGAGTATGGATATGGTTTATTTTTAAAGGTTCCTCTTTTCGAACTATAAGGCAAAACGTTGTTTAAAACGACTAAATTCAACCGAAGGAAGAAATTTTATCTTTCATCAAATTGACATTTTAAACGTCGCTTTAGGGTGCTTTGGTTTTCCGCCTGCATTTATACGACCACGATTCAATTTGGGTCCCATTTTTTGGGTCGATGATTTAAAATGTTTTATAAATGAATCATTAAAATCTGGATAAAAGACATTATTAACAAAAACCCTTTGGTATATTATTGAGTGCGTGAGAACTGTTTTAAAAGTTGTGATTGAATTAGTTTGGTATGACTTCAACTCGCTATGAGGAACACATTGTAGAGCAAACGAATAACACGAAACACGTAAATGGACACCGACAAATGGTGGGCTGCGTATTTATTTCACTATTGGGCTTAGTTTCCAGTATTAAAACGTATCGTAGTTCAAATTAAAAGCTGCAATCCTTTTAAATATCACTAACGAGGAACTGTTTCTATCATGGTCTACACTGGAAATCTAGCTGTAAATATAAGCGATGTCGCATGTTTCTGTTATATAGTAAATCTTTGACACGAACCATTTTGAAAAGAATGGAAAATTTAATGATACAAAATTTTTGGGCAAATGTAATTTTGGTGAAAAAAACGAAGATAAGTATTTTTTTTCAAATAATTGATGTTTTATAATCATGTCTTTAAAGAAAAAGTTTAATATCTGTTACTTCGGTCATTCCATTTTGTTTTCTTATCATTTACTTTTTCAAGTCTTTGTCCACGAAGACATTTTTTATTAATATCTGTTCCTTCAGTCTTCATTTTAATTAAGATTGTTAAGAAACTGTGGCATTTTTAAAATCTGCACTAAGCACAAACATAAATATAGGGGAGCGTAAGCATAAGGGACCTAATATTGCTAGTTAGTTACTAATGCTTTCAGGTACCAGTTAATCAGTTATCACCAATGAGATTAATTTATCACTGAAAACATCAAATTTCCATACTAAAATTATTTTGGCCTTTCCTTATCCCCTGGCTTTGAGCATTAAAATATTTAAAATAACTCTGAGGATTATCTAGAATCATTTCTACTGATATTTCAAATTCAGAAGAATCAGAGTCATCGTTTTGAGTCTTTCAGATGACTGGCTTGGACTTATGTTGCTGGTATTTGGTTTTCGTTGTAGCAGTGTAACCAGGGATAAGGGAATTGAGATGGATTGCAAATGAAGATGGGCGACCTACGGCACCGTATCTCTCCCAATGTACCTCGCGCACGCCCCTACCCTTCGGTAGGCGATTGCTAAGTGCTGCCGCGTAGCGCCATTTTATTTGTATGAGAGCTAGCTTCTAATTTTAAGATAGGGGGGGGCGCCCTTTACAATTTCATCCAGTACGAGTGTACGACCCTACCTAACCACTGAGGATGCTGGGAGGACTACGGTGCCGTAGGTGGGGGTACACAGGCAACGCTATAGGTATGGGGGTTTCCAATACAAGGTGTAACCAAAGAGAATATAGGGGAGGAGTGGAAAGAGGGGAAAATCTTGTTGCTCTATTCTACCGCGCATCTTCAATGCGCAGTACCGAGGCATTTCCGTTTGAGACATTTAACGGTACGTATCGTAGGTGGCGCGACTGAGCCGGAAACTCCCTCGTAGCACTAGTATAATTTAGGGGCAACAATGTAATTTAGCCTTGTGGAGCGGGGATCTTCAACTCCTCCCCTATATTCTCTTTGGTGTAACTGAGACAAAGTTTCTTCCTGCAAGCATAGCCCACTCGATCCGCGCTCATGGACGCAAGCTGCTCGCGCTATATAATAATATTTGACCACGTCGTCTGCTAAACTTAGGAATTGGACAATTAAACTTTTTGAGTTAATGTCTGGACTCTGGTTACCCTTGCATTTTCTTAGTGGTCCCGTGGTTTTATTTGCCCTGTATCATTATTGTGTAAGAGACAGCCTGGCAGCCCCGTATTTGTTTACCCTGCCCATAGCCCACTAGATCACGCGTAACACCACGCAAGATGCAGAGCAGCGTCCGTGAGCATGGATCGAGTGGGCTATGCCCTGCCTGGCCAAGTCAGCTGACTTAGGTGAAATATTTATTACTTCTATGCGACTTAATTCTAGACATTCTTGAACGAATCATCTTGTGAAAATTTTATAAGACAGGCTTCTGGCCCTGGGTTTTTTCCGAGCCAAATTTGCTTTTTAAATTTAAAAAAATTAATTTCAACCTTCTTTTCCTCTCTTCAGAAATTTAATAATGATAGTGTGTTACATATTTATCCAAAATTTATATTAATTAATTAATACACTGTACATCGCCTTAATTTGTAATTTCCCGCTTGGAAGAGGCTGAATTAAAAATATTGATTTGGAGACAGGGATTAGTGATAGTGTGATTGAATCTATCATTAATTTTACCAGCAAAAAACGTATCTTCGTTGCGGTAACCGTTGGCTGCTGGCACCAGTCTAGAAACCAGGGAATGACCCCTTCTGCGTAGTTTGAATTAATCTACTTTAAACATCAAAAATGTATCTAATTTAAACAAAAAGGTTTATTCTAAATAGCGGTTATAAATAGTAATTAAAAACGCAACTGTTACCTAATAAAAATGATTGCATGAGCCGGGATAAGAAACATTGGTTGGTTTGTTGACAGGGTTTAGTGATCGTGTGATTTAATTATTCAATTATATTACCATTAATTTAAACCAATAAAATGATCTACATAGTGGTTATCGGTGGCACCAAATATAATCTGCACAGTTATCGTTGGAAAAATGGCCATTGTTTACTGTTTTGAGGTTATGTTAGAATAAGCACTAAATAATTAAAATTTAAATTGTTAACCTATAAGAATTATTGGAAAAGCGTCATTTAAAAATATTGTATGATTTGGTGACAGGGTTTAGTGATAGTGTGATTGAATCTATCATTTATTTTACCAGTAAAAAACGTATCTTCGTAGCGGTAACTGTTGGCTGGTGGCAACAGTGACAGTCGAGAAACCAGGGAACGAACCCTTGTGCGTCTTTTGCATTAATCTACTTTAAACAACAAAAATTGATTTAATTTAAACAAATTACCTAATTAGCGGCTATCGTTGGCCGATGGCACCAGGTGAAACATCTTAAAACGTACGCTACACGGCCAATTGGTCTCTAGTCTCTACATACAATCAGCTGTATTTAAATTTTGACCGAGGCTTAGTGAAATCAGTGAATTTAAAAATTATCGGCTAAATCCTAAATTTAAATTCTTTTGTATTAAATTATAATAAGGTTTAACTTACGAAATTAAAATAAAATGAGGACGAATTAACCCCTTCTTTTATGTGAAAAGTTAAAAAATTCGCCTTAAGCTCGACATAGCCACACGCGTTGTCTAAAAAAAATCTTCGCTCAGTCGCTCTATTAGCGGTAAAACAGCGTAAGTCCAACAGTACGTTTCTCTATGATTTTAGCTAGGATTAAACCACGTAAGTCCAACAGAATAAAAGGTCGTAAGTTTAAGTATGTGCTTAAAATACAAAACGTAATACTTAATATTAATTGTTTTCAATAAAACTTCGAAAGGCACCAGAAAAATGTTCAACCTTTCATTTAAAACCATTTTCAGACCTATCGAATAAATAGTCTTCAAAAAATGCTCGAGTCAATTTGGCCATCACAGCAAACATTTCCCATGTTATTCCTATGGGAAAATTTCCCTTTTTTTGCCAAAATGTCTTAATTTTTTATGGAAATGAAAACCACCCTTAGCAACTTTATTTTCTATGAAGAAAACTAATAGAGGGATCTCTTTGAAATTTTAACCACATATTAAGGGTCCGAATTTTAGTTCAGTGGAATTTTTTCAAAGCAGTAACCATGATAGGAAAAAAGTTACATCGAATCAAAAAACCACCCTTATACATTAAACGCAGTATGAGGTCTTATCTAAGAGAGCAACCGCTCTCTCAGAATAAAACAAAATTAACGACAAGACACCAGTTTTATCTTTGTTGAACTAGCATTGCAATATATTTTAATGAAATAAGTTAAAGTAAAAGATTAAGCCTATCTGTTTATAGCAGACTATATTTCAGACGACTATTGACAAAGCAAAACAAGTTGATAAAGTACTATGGGGTCGATGGTGGCGACACCAATTTGGACAAATTTCTCAGGGCTCTTCTTTCGTTTGACAGACTATAGCAAAGTTTGAGAAGATAATAGGTATAACTTTATTTTAAACGATTTAACTATTATTAATGTTAATTATTGAAGATTAAAATAATTAAAAATAATTATATTTATTTAAATATTAAAGATAAACCTCTCGTACAAAGAGAGATTATCACTGCCTCCTGTATCAACCAAGGCCCGTGCATGCGATATATTTCCTTCATTGCCTCCTATATCTACCAAGGCCCGTGCATGCGATATATTTCCTTCATTGCCTCCTGTATCTATCAAGGCCCGTGCATTGTGATATATTTCATTCATTGCCTCCTATATATATAAAGGATGAGGGCAAAAGTGTTTTCATTGGATAATTTTGTTTATATAATCTTCTCGACACGGAGAGGTAATATTTTGGTTTTCCCAACTTGTAATTCCATGTTTTAAGCGAAATTGGTTTTTTAAATGTTTTTCATAGCTGTCTGGTGAGCTAATGTAATTTTCAGTCGCTCTGAAGCGGTTGTTGATCCGATAGTTGATAAAGTAACGATGAAAAAAGTATTGCTTCATTTGCTTGCTTAGTAAACCATATCAGCCAAGTATCAGTATGGTCCAGACGATAGAAAATTCAAGATACTCCTCTGCCATCTTTTTTTGAACATTTATCAAACAAACCGGAAGAAAATAGAGGCATATATGGCCTTAAGTGAATTCTTTCCAGGTTACGGATAAAGATAGAGAGGGATCATTGTGTTTCAGCAGTAGTGATTGACATATTGCAATCATCAGCTCTTCAGGTTGTTTTAAAAAGGATTTTGATGTAGTTTGATGTCTAAGAGCGAAACTAAATAAGACGTCCTATGGAACTTCTACTGTTTTAAAACTGTTAGATCATACTTGGTGAGGACTGATTTTGAGTTAACGAACTGTTTAGGATCTTCTTTCACCTGATCTGTTAGGGTCTGAACTTGAACAATCTTTAGTGGGACGCTAATTTAAAATGCAAGTTCGGTTTTTGTTACGAAAGAATCAAAATTTATATTTTATTCGTTACTTATGCAATTTTCTCCAATTAACCAAAACATTTCAGGCGTAGGCCTTGGGAAAAAACAGCAGGGACTGTTTTTCTGTAACTCTCTTGCTTGTAGTTTACAAAAAAAGCGTGGTTTCGATTTAAAGTGTTACGTATATGTTTCTATCGTGAGAAAATGTACTTAAAAATAAATAATTTAGGAGTTTTTTCATTATCAAGGGTGTCCTATAGTCTAGACAAAGAAATAGTAAAACTGGGGTGTATTTGAAGCTGACATAGTCTTGATTTGAGCACCAGCAGTAGTGATGCAACAAAACCTTTTGTATGAATACCGTAGGCACTGTTGACTAGCAAAGATTGGCACTGTGCAAAACCTTAGTCTTATACTTCCCAAGATAAAGGGCACTAACTTCTGATATAGATTCTAGGATGCCGAAAATGGGTTGTACGCATAGTTATCGATCACCAAACGTTGACGTTTACGCCTCGCTACTTTGATCGTTCGCCGCGAAGGTTGAAACAGTAGTTCTAATGCAAATGAACAAGTCGCGCAAATAATTATGAAGGCATAAAAAATGAATGCGAAGTATAAACTTTGTAACGCTAAGGGTGCAGGATTGGGGGTTTTAGTCACGATACACAGTCTTCCCATGGTGTCCAAAAAATTCAGTTTTTTCTCCAATATTTGACTTTCGACAATTTGCTCAGTCCTGAAACATTTAAAACTTAGAATCGTAAACGAGTCATCCCAAATCCATCTGTAGTTTCGTATAGACCATTTTATAAATTGCATGCAGAGAAACCAACGTACGGAGACGCCATTTTAGGATATTTCCGCGCAAATAGGCAACACCAGACTGGCCTGAGTTCAATACACGCGGGAGGCTAGTTAACACTTGTTGCCTCTAGCGGTGATTTTTAGAGCGAGAGAAACAACCCAAGAAGGCGTTCTTCCCATCTGGATTTTTTGCTTCTGCCTGCAATTTATGTAATGGCCAATAAGCACTCTTACACGAATTTGATAGTTTTCCTAATTGATAAGTCCATATCTCTTCGCATGTACAAAGTAAACATGGTAGAAGCGTATGCTCCACTCGAAACATGAAGTTCGGAAACGGAGCCGCATACTTGTGCGCACGCTCCCAGAAACGCACGTTTTAATATAATAACCGCAATTTTACCGGCGATCATTTCATTAAAAGCCTGAAACCAGTCCAAATCTTCCATCGTTACCACTGAATTTTCCATGTTTATTTTGCGCCATATATCGATTTTAATTGGGTCAAATGAACTCTAAATGAAAATTTCAATTGCAATTGCTATTAATATTATTCACGCCATCACACATGAGGGTGGTCTCCCATAGAGCCGTAGTTAACCTTGAAAAAGAGAGAGGGATGGAGTAGTACCCCCAAACCAGTAATGTTGCCTCTGTACCTCCATCTACGGCAACGAAGTCTTCCCAGCATCCTCTGCGTTTAGGGAGGTTGTGCGGTACCGAAACGTAAAGGATGCCTCCTGGGTCTTAAAAAACCGAAGATAGTTCTCAACTTATCATACAAATACGCTGTCAGCACTTAACAATCGCATATCGATGGGTTCGGGGCGAGCGCAAGGTACATAATTTTACCACTCCATCTTACCGGTTGTCTCCCTGATTCAATGCTGAAAATTCAACTGTTCCTATTGTATATCTATCCTTAACCTTATGTGTAAACTTCTTAACCGCCATTTTAACTTTACCCTTCCTAATGTATCGACTGACCAACTCCAACAGAAATGTCTTTAATTTTGCAGTTACCATTTTAGTCCTTTACCTTAATTTCATGATATACCGGTGTGTTTTTCAATATCAATAATTTCATTGTAGGGTCTTTTAGGATGTCTTCCAAAGAATCGTATCTGAAGGGGTCACTCTGCTTGGCGAGTTTGGCAAGGAGCGTACCAGTGAAAGATAACGACAACAACATGGAGGCAATTCTCCAACAGCTCCAGCACAGACGTTCGTACAGTCGGTTACTTTTACTGTAACGGTACTGATTGACAAGTACAATAACGGACGAAAACAAATAATTTCCGTAAGTCTTTATAAAATCCAAACCACTTCGGTTTCTTTTGAGACACTGGACTATTAGGGTCCAGCATAGCGAGTACAGCAGTAATACGAAAATCAAAACTTTCCATAACTAAATGATAATTGAAAATGTTTAAGTCGATTATATCTTGGAGGAGAAACGTTTGAATCCGAGTTTTCATATAAATACAATGGTGCTACACGGCTGCACTTAAAAATGCTCCCGTCCCATTAGACCGAATCCCGTTGGATCGAAAGTCCCATTAGACCGAATCCCATTAGATCGAATGTCCCATTGAACCGAATCCCATTGGACCGAAAACGCCAAATGTGCGGGTTAATTTTCATACTTTGGCGGGTTCTTTTTCTTAAGATTGGCATTTCAATGTCTTAAATATATTTTTTAAGCTGGTTATATTCTGAAATAAAAATCGTGTTTTTTTTTTGAACAACCACACAAAAATGTTTATGGTTATGTCTAAAATTGAATTTTTGTACGCTATATAAGGAGATGATTTTCAATGCTCAATTTTAAATCTATGTGAAACATGGAGCGGATTGCTAACAAGAGAGGCTTCTTGTATATTCATAAAGGATATTTATTTAAGCTTAACAATTTATTAGCAATAATAGAAATATTTTGGAAAAGATGTCAGATAATTAATTAGAGAATATTTTGGAAAAGGTGGAAGCTAATTAATAGGAAAATCTTTTGGAAAAGGTGGCAGCTAATTAATAGGAAAATCTTTTGGAAAAGGTGGCAGCTAATTAATAGGAGAATATTTTAGAAAAGGTGGTAGCTAATTAAAAGAAGAATCTTTTGGAAAATGTGGCAGCTAATTAGTAGGAGAATGTTTTGGAAAAGGTTGCAGCTAATTAATAGGAAAATATTTTGGAAAAGGTGGCAGCTAATTAATAGAAGAATATTTTGGAAAAGGTGGCAGCTAATTAATAGAAGAATATTTTGGAAAAGGTGGCAGCTAATTAAAAGGAGAATATTTTGGAAAAGGTGGTAGCTAGTTAAAAGGAGAATATTTTGGAAAATGTTGTAGCTAATTAGTAGGAGAATGTTTTGGAAAAGGTTGCAGCTAATTAGTAGGAGAATATTTTGAAAAAGGTGGCAGCTAATTAATAGGAAAATCTTTTGGAAAAGGTGGCAGCTAATTAATAGGAGAATGTTTTGGAAAAGGTGGTAGCTATTTAAAGGGAGAATATTTTGGAAAAGGTGGTAGCTAATTAAAAGGAGCACATTTTGGCAAAGGTGTCAACGAATTATTGGAACCAAACCAAACCTAAACTAACCTAACCTAACCTAACCTAACCTAACCTAAGCTAAGCTAACCTAAGCTAAGCTAAGCTAAGCTAACCTAACCTAACCTAACCTAACCTAACCTAACCTAACCTAACCTAACCTAACCTAACCTAACCTAACCTAACCTAACCTAACCGTAAGGCAGATGCAACTAATTTAGTTTATAATGACTTTAGTATGCAAACACACGAATGTTAGTATTACGAAACTTACTTTTCCTTTCGAGGATTCGATCCAGGGTCTGTCGATTGATGGTCCGATACTCTTCCACTAGGCCACGGTGAGACGGAAACCACCATTGCTTAATTAACTTTTGACGAAGAATTATAAAACACTAACAACAGATAACATTTCTGATAAAAAAATTCCCAATAGACAGAAACCGCCCAACGGGCTTGATTGAGAAAAGCAATACTTAAAATTTCGATTTATTGGGAATCGGTTTAACGGGATTCGATTTATTGGGATTTCGGTTTAACGGGATTCGGCGTAATGGGACAACTCCCTTAAAAATCGCCTAGCGAAGGGTAGGGGCGTGTGCATGGTACACTGGGATGGTTTCAATGTCGCAGGTCTCCCATTATCATTTCCACTGCATTTTATCTCAATTTTTCCTGCTATCCATGCCTCTCGTTTTATCGCTATAGCGTTTGTCACTCCAGAATCAAACGTTCTTTCTTCAACGTGCAGTGCATATTACAAAATGAAAATTCTTACCATAGTTTCAAAGCTTCTTAAAGATGAAAAATAGTCGAGGATAAATATCCTGGGTGGACCTGATATAATATTCCAGTCTTCCTTTATTAACAGTGTGGTATAATCAAGATACATTACGCCTTTTTCGGTTAAGTACATTGGCACCACACTAAATTGAGTCTCCTTGAATTAGTACGTATTTAAATCATGGTTAATTGCTATGACATTAATTAGGACATATTAACGTTTACATTTCGAATTAAGGATCCAATTATTCCAGATCCATTCCTGTTCGAATATAACTCTCCATAGTTAATAATTCCATCTGTTAAAACACTAAAGAAAATAATTTGGAACGTAAATGCCGCTTAACATTTCTTTGTCCCCAATGTGCTACAATACCAACGTTAGGCAACTTTGTAATAGATAATACTATAGAAAGGGGGATATCATTAAGGTTAGAGAGAGAGGGTTTTGATGTTGCCAAATATGGGACAAATTACTCTAGACTCTCCCTTTCAGTTCATTGTTCAATATATATTAGGCATACCTAAAATTGTATTTGGTACTGAGGAAATTGTATATCATTGCAAATGGCCCATCGAAACTATTAGCGTCGACTTCCTCCAAGAAAAATGGGATCTAAAAGATAAGATAAATGAAGGGATTATAATAAAATTTAACTTAAATAATATTGAAAACTCACTTCAGTTGCGATGGCGGTTAGCGACATTATTTCTATCAACCGCCGTTAAAGAGTTTTGAAGTCGACAGAGAAAATGATACAATTAACTACGTCCTTTCCAGATAAATAAATATTACTACACTAAAAGTATTAAGGCTATAGAGTTTCAGAATATAATACGGCGTTGTTTCAAAGCTCTTTCGTCAATATTATTGTCATAATTATAACGTGGCTATAAACCCTCCATTACTTACATAGTAGAGCACTAATCATTGCCTTCTCTAATACTATGCCTGGAAAAGCAAGAGAAATTTAATTTAAAACGTGGCATCTCTGATTTGCCGACAGTTCTCGTTAGATGTCACGTTTTAGATGAAAAATGTTCAATGTAGGGGCTATTGCGATTGCGTGGTCGAGTGTAGGTGCAAGGATATTTGCAAAGAACATTAAATTGAGGTATTTACATTGTTTTTATATTTGTTTGATTAAAATAAATTTAAATTTTGTTTTTTGCATTGAAAGCGGAGTTTACAAAATAGATATAAATTTTTTATATTTCCTGGTACAGTATTAGAGGAGGAAATGCACTAATTTACCTTTCTAGGTAACAGGTGGTTCTTTTCAGTTCAGTGTTTCCTGGATATTTTATGTAATTGGGCGTAATAAAACTATCGTGCAAGCCTGAATAATTGGCAACGGGTAAAAATTAACAAGGTACAATGGTCCCCGCTTATTGATTGAAATAGTATAAGTAATTAAGCCATATATCAAAGTAGAAAGATTCGAATTGCGTGGATAAAGACAATTAACCATTTTATCAAGCAATTTCATTTTTTTATTAATTTTTTTTCGTGTTTACATCTTTGAAGCTCATCAAAGTGTACGAGTAGTAATTCTTTACTGTGCTTCAAAATACACAGTTTAGACCTGTCTGTAGAATACAAGGAACCAGTAAAATAAGTATGAGTGAAATCTGTTGAAATGCACGGACGTTATTCCATAAAAAATGTTTTTATGTTTACGGCAGACATTGTTCAAGGGGGAAACGGATTGGGAAATATTTTTAGTGCTTGAGTACTACTTAAGAGAAACCTCCCTGTAAATAATTCAGTCTTCTCTTTTGGGCTGGGCGTTGATTATCAATCAGTCCGATGTCAACTTACATATATAATAGGCCTAGATCATAGTTTTATATACAGTGATATTAAAACGCGAAATCTATACATTATTCATCAAGAACAACATAATAAATAACAGGTCTTATAAACCAAACCAACAAATCTTTTGAATTTTTATAATGACTCAGATCTCGAGCTCGGGTTTTGAGGTGAGAAAGGGATCACCTGATTTTCTTGATTTTTGCCATGCGCAGAACCCGTTTTACCCCAAGAGTGAGACTCTAGACCAGTCAAAAAAATTAGAGATTTATTTTCGTCGCTCAAAGACAGATGGTACTACAGTCAACTTTGTTAGTCACGTGATCCTATCCCTTAGATGGAGACGAGACCAAACCAACTTGTTTATTTGTTGGTTGGGTCTACTGGGCGTGACTCATAGTCCGCGACCTCCTACCACTGGGCGGTTGGGTATCCAGGGTTGTGTCCAGGTCAACAACGTCACCAAAAAGTTGATTAGAGAGATCCAAAAATAGATTTTAAAAATTTCTTCACGCGATGAGGTGTGACGATCTTTATGTGGGAAACTTAAATATCTCAGTTAATGTAGGTTTCCTGACAACACCTACTTTTCGACTCTTCAAGGATTTTGAAAATATTAACTCAATCACGACGACAATGCATGAGCTAATTGTGTTGATCAGATACAAAATGATGAAAAAATTAAAAGATTCCAGTGTTAAAGGTGGAGGCTCGGGTGTAATTTCAGAAATACAAAATTCTCCCATAGATGACAAAAAATTTGCTTTTGTTTCCATTAGAAAGGTCTCCACTATTTGTTCGGTCCTATTTTGTCATAACAATTAGAGTAAAAAAATTTGAGAAATTTTTCTATTTAACTATGAGCTAAAACATTTTCGATTTTAATTTGAAGATTTACTACCAACTCCTTCCCCTTCTGCCACCTTCTTTCCCCTTTTCCCCACTTATGCCATATTTTCCCCCTTTTGAAATCTTTTTGCCATATTTTCCCCCTTTTGAAATCTTTTTACCCTCTTTTCCCCCTATCTCCATCTTTTTACCCTCTTTTCCCCCTATTTCCATCTTTTTACCCTCTTATCCCATCTTTTTACCCTCTTATCCCATCTTTTTACCCTCTTATCCCATCTTTTTACCCTCTTATCCCATCTTTTTACCCTCTTATCCCATCTTTTTACCCTCTTATCCCATCTTTTTACCCTCTTATACCATCTTTTTACCCTCTTATACCATCTTTTTACCCTCTTATACCATCTTTTTACCCTCTTATACCATCTTTTTACCCTCTTATACCATCTTTTTACCCTCTTATACCATCTTTTTACCCTCTTATACCATCTTTTTACCCTCTTATACCATCTTTTTACCCTCTTATACCATCTTTTTACCCTCTTATACCATCTTTTTACCCTCTTATACCATCTTTTTACCCTCTTATACCATCTTTTTACCCTCTTATACCATCTTTTTACCCTCTTCTTCCCCTCTTATACCCTCTTTTACCCCTCTTGCCAACTTTGCCCCTCTTTTTCCCCCTCTTGCTAATTTTATCCCTATTTATACCTCTTTTCCCATCCTTTACCCTTTTTTCAACTCTTTTTTGCCATCTTTTACCAATTTGTTCCTCTTTCTTTTTTCTTCAAGTTTTACGGCTGATGACTGCCATTATTCGTATACGATAAGCAAAACTGAGGCTTAATTGCTGTCTCGGAAATAGCTTGAAAACGGAGTTTGTCATAGGCCTAATGTACACAAAATATAACTACACTTACACATATTTAATGGTATTCACTATTTCACTCCGTATATCTCTTCTCATGTGAATTGCGAACATTGATGAACTTAGGGGAGTTTTCGAATAGTGAAGTTCAGAAACGTCTCCGCATGCTAAAGTGCACAGTACCAGGAAGGGTCTTTTCAAAGATACAACTGCCATTTTACCATTCATCATTTTAGCAAATGTATCGAGCAAGTCAATATCTTTCAGTTTAAGTACAGTATTTTCCCGATTTACTTTCTTCCAAATCTCTCCATCGATTAGGTCACCGGAGGCCTGATAAAAGACAACTTATTGAAATTTCATATCAACATTTAATTGTTACACTTATATTATAAGGTAATATTGCCGGGTTAGAAGTTTTCCTCTTTTCAGTAGAACCACGGCCAACTTAGATCCTCTCCTTCTTCGCCTGTAAGGTGGAGATTACCTAAGTTGGCCGTGGTAGAACACATAAAATAAAGAGTATTTCAAGACGATATCATGTATCCATGTAAAACACGGAAGAAACTTCGATCAAATTAAATGGATAAACAATGTGTTATATAGGGACTTATATTCCATGAAATAGAGTTCTACTGTGCATGCGTGAATTTCGTAGCGTTATAAGTGCCTTGGGAAATGTATATCGGCGTTTTCGTTGAATCTACACTTACTGCGTTGAACAAACGACAGACAGTAATGTGACATTGCCCAGTCACTACTACAGGAAATAGTATCACTACTACTTCAAAAATATAGTTCATGGTACGCCCCTACATAACGTATTGTGTGTCGCTATAAGTTGGATACATGATTCCATGAGATATTATTCGAAATAGTACAGAAAAATTTCTAAGACGCTCTTTTTTGTCAGAATATATTTGAAAACTTTGCTTTTACTTTTATTTTATAGTATGGCGGATTATTTTCGCCTAAAATTAGTTCCATGTTAGGATCAAACAAGATGTCTTCCAATGTGTCGTATCGAAATGGTGCGTTCTTTTTCGCTAGACTGGCCAAAAGCTTCCCCGTGAACGACCACGACAGTAACATGCAAGCAAGTATCCAAGAAATCCAACACATTCGTTGGTACGTTCGATTACTTTTAATATTATTATACTGATTGACAAGCACAAATGCTGCTGAAAATACGCTATGTCCAAATGATTTTGTGAAATCCAGGGCACCGTAATTTTGCTTTAATGATTGGTTAATAATCGTCCAAACCATCCCGTATGCAAACAAGACTACCATCAGGATTAACCAAAACTGAAACCACAAAGTTTGAGGAAGTTTTAAAATATATTCTTCATTGAAACAAAGATAATACAGAGTGTTTCTGACGAGTGTGCCAAAAATTTAAGGGAGGTCTTTTCTTAGGGTTAAACAGCTTAAACTGAGTGGAAAGTATCATCACTTTCGAAATGTGGGCTACCAAATTTTGATTGTCCCCTAAAACAAGGTAATTGTCACACATGTTTAGCAATTAGCTTTACTTTAGAAGGGTACGCACACTTCTATGCATTTAATAGTACACTTCTGCTAGATTAAGGTTCAATAACGTTAAGTGTTTTACTGGCTCAATCAATATTTGGGTCTACAATATTTAGCTGCAGAGACACGGCCTCCCGAACATTGGCCCCAAAAAGCAAGGAAAAGTCAAGCATGTGGTGTAACTGAAATTTAATTACCAGCTTAGGCACACTTCTAACAGAACCTCTAATTTATAACACTCACAACGAGCCACATGTATATTTCTTACTGATTTTTCGAAAGATCTCAAAGATGAGAAATGGTCAGTTATAAATATTTGTGGAGGTCCCGAAATTATTGACCACTCTTCACGGAAAAGAACACTTGTATAATCAAGCCACAGCACTCCTTTTTCAAACATGAACATTGGAACAACGCTGAACTGCGTCTCCTGTAAATTAATTACGGTTTAATAATAATATTTATTACAATAATTTTACCGAGGACCTACATTTCGAAGTAGAGATCCAAATACTCCAGATCCATTCTTTTCGGAATACGGCCGACCAAAATCAAATGTTCCAATCGTTGAAATACTATTTACAAAACATTTTAATTTTAGGCTTGTTAGAAAATAATATTTCCAGAGAATACTCTACCTGAAGTTGAATTTTGTACGCAATATAATTGCCACTAATGAAAGAAAACCTTCAAGGTCATCCCCACTCTGATCCGCTTCCAAGAGAAATGGTAGCTTTAAAGTAAAAAAAAATATGATTGAATGTAAACTGAAATGCATAGATTTCTTGCATCGTATTTCTTGGAATCTTAAAGAGGTCATAGATCCCATACTACTCTCTGATTGAAGCTAATGGGAAGGGCTTAAAACTTCGTTAAAATGCACGCTCCTCCTTCCTAGACTTTCATTGGCTATTCACATATATAGGGCAAGCGTTAACCCTAGGTCTATTGGTTCACACGACGCAGGGAAAACATCGACGATCATAGGTCAGGGGAGTCGAGGCACAGGTCGCTAGATACGTCAATATCACGTGGATTTCTACGTTAAAATGCATTACTCATGAAATCGTGGGTGACTGTTTCTACACCTCCTCCCCTTTAACTCAACCATAAAGACACAAAAAACTGTCTGTTAAAGATTCCAAGTAGATGGAATTTATGTATTCCTGATATAAAGTCTATTTGGAAAACTTTATTTACATTAGTTGAAGCCGCTTTTAGTTCCATGTTTTATGCAAAATTCACAATTTAAATGTTTTTCTGAACTGTCTGGAGAGCTTCTGCAATGGTGGTTGATCCGAAAGTTGATAAACTAACGGTGAAAAGAGTATTGTTTGCTTAGTAAACCATATCAGCCCAAGTGTTTCTCACATTTGCTAGGCTGGCATGCCACGCTGATCTTAATCAGGGAGGAGTTGAAACGGAGATGTATTGTACAAAACTTTTTAGACTGACAACCTTAAATCTTAGCCCCCACAACGGGGAAAAAAAGGAAGACATGGACATCAAGTTGCAAGCAGGACTAGAGTACCGGTGAACTCACAGTACAAGCTGCCATCTGGCGAGAATCTTGAGAAGAAAAAAATGTGTCCGTTGGCTGTAGTTACGCAATCAGTTCAAAAAATTATGAACATAGTATATATTTTTTGGAGAGGGGGCGGTTAATAGTAACTCAATATAGAGACAGTAACCCACGTGTCAATTAGGAACCAAATTAATCCGTTGCTTCCTCGATAGAAGTCAAGGCACGCGGTGTAGAATACTAGTACTCCTCACAATACGTCTCCTTTTCAACTCGTCCCTGTCTTTATACACGCGCTGATATATTTGAAGTAAGCGTATGGTTTCAAAGTATCTCATTAGAGTAGATCGATTAAGTGAATGTATCTCATAAACAAACTGTATATATTTACTTTAATATTATTTAAGTTCTAAACCATGTTTTTTTATTCTTTATACCAAAAAATAAGTTTATTGCCGTGGCAACGTCCCCTCAAACAAACCGAAACTCTTTCCAAATAATCATAGCCGTATATTAAATAAGTATTAGTATTGTTCATGCGATAGAAAATTCGATACTCCTCTGCCATCTTTGTTTGAACTTTCCTCAAACAAACCAGAAGACAATAGAGACGTGTATGGCCTACTGGGATTTCCTTCCTGGTTACGGTCACTGTTTCCGGAAAATCAGCCACCAGGAGACGGCCCTTTCTATCCTTACTTATGGACAGTGTGATAGGCTTACGATAAGAGTCTAGATTCTTAGTTTTACTCTCCCTAATGAAGTCAAAATATAGCGTGCATATGATGCCACCTGGGTTTGTGAGTAAATCCACTCGATAAAAGCAAACAAATACTCCATGGTTTATATATAAATATCAGAAGAAAGAATAAAGTGTTTATCGTGCATTAGAATATTCTTCTTTATTGTGAATCGAAATACATAAAGTGAGATCCATCAGTGAACATTTTTCAAGAAATAAAAATTAACAACCCTTAACCTTACATCGTTAAAACCACACCCTGAGATCTTTGGTTTCCATCAGTTCATACTCCTATTTATCAGGGTCTACTTAAAAAACCCAGCCCGCAGAAAACCCCACAGTTTTTACCTACCATAAAAAACCACCAAAAACAATCTTAAACAAAGCAAAACACTAAGATCTTCATTTTTGATGAGTTTGAATGCTAGAATAAATTAATTTTGGTGATAGTTTAAGATATTTATGGTTTTCAACTTCAAAAGTATTTAATAATATTTATAATTTTTTTTAGAAAATATTGTAAGTCTTATCTTTACTAAGCAGTTATTTTTGAAAGACAATTTCTACAATGCAACCGTGGTATAGACCCAACGAACAAATCGTTTGAATTTTTATAACGGCTCAGATCTCGTTCTCGGGTTTTGAGGCGAGAACGGGATAACGTGATTGGCTTGATTTTGCCATGCGCAAAACTTTTTTTACCCCAATAGTCGGACTCTAATCCAATCAGAGAAATAAGAGATTTATTTTCGTTGCTCAACGGCAGATGGTACTACAGTTAACTTTGTTAGTCACGTTATCCTATCCCTTCGATGGAGACGAAACCAAGCTAACTTGTTTATTTGTTGGTTGGGTCTATTGATGTGCTTTACAATATGGCGTGAATGAAATAGTCTGGATAAAACCTGAGGTTAGAACACGATAGTCCAGTTTTGTGTTTGAACGTTCCTAGATGTTATATTGGGTCTAATTGCGGTATAATTTGTACTGGTGAAATAATTATTAGACACTATTTTATAGTTTTTAAAGCCAAGATTTACTAGGCGTTTCCTTCGAAGCACTTTGGAATTTTTTCTAAATCTCTTAAAGTGTACTGTTTTGCTTGAGATCTTGCAGTTTTTCTTTCGTGGGCGTAATGACGATGATGTCGAAATTTCAACTATTAACGAACATAGTGCCATTGTCATCGTGAATCCGTATGCCATGAATATGAAGTAAAACTTTTCAAGTTTCAATGGCAAAGGTCCAATAGTGTGAGATTCGGAACACATTTTGCCTATTGATGATATGAAGTTGACTTTTTGATCGATTAGGTGACCTTCAACAACTGTTTCAACCCTAAGTAAGTGTCACAAATAGCGAAAAAAATAAATGTTTAGTTCCCTATAAATGATTTTATTAAGAAAATAGATTAAAACTTCCGAAACTAGGGTATACGTAATGGCCTAACTAATATGATTTCCGCCAAACAACTTCTAGCAGAGAGCCCAGCGAACGATTTTAACTCCTTATAGGAAAAATAGGGAGTTTTTTTCCGGAAATATAGGATTTTAAAGGAGAAAAAAAACTTTTTTTAAAGAAAAATATTGGACTAAAACTGCTCATATATAATACTATTATGGCTTGAACTGTGAAGAAAAAATGTCAAAAAAATTGGATTTATTTTGAAAAGAGGAACTTAATAAAAAATTCCTGAGCGGGGGAAGCAAACTCCGCAATTTCGATGTCTAGTTAAATTTGATCTCGATAAAAAAGTTAAATTTTGATAAATTTGATGCTAAACTATACGAAAATTTCGACCAAGTCAAAAATATAGGATGTTATAAGACCTTTGATAAAATTATAGAATATTATTGGGCAGGCTCAAAATATAGGATTTTATAGGAATTATAGCATCGCTGGGCTCCCTGAACTTTCTATTTATAAATTTTTCACATTTTTTAGAATTCAGCTACTCACACAAAGTTTATGATTTTCTTTACATCTTTGCTCAGGTCTTTCCTCATGTGAAGGCAAAACAAAGTGACGTCGAAGACTTTTTTCGAGACATGAACTTCTTTGAGTAATCCGCAAAGCTCCATATTTATGCATAGAAATGCCCTTGTCATCATCATAAAAGACATTTTACCATTTTTTGTGGCTTCAAAGACATCCATCAAATTGAAACTTTCATAATTTGCCGCTGTCCCTTCACGAACAGCCTTAGCAAAAAGACTTTGTTCGATGGCATCTGTTGATTTCTGAAAGAAGTTCAAATTTTATACCGTAGCAAAATAACATATTTAAAACAAGATTAGCTAAACGGCGTTGCCCATGGTTTTGCCGTGTTTTCTGTCTACATAGACGTTATACACTCTAAAACTTTCCCGCATTATTACCATAAGTTTATAAGATATGTTCCATAAGTTTCTCACTGGCAACTGAGAGCTTGACACGAAGTGAATCAATCGAAACTTCATAGATTCTCGTAAAGCGACGCCTGGTGAGGCGCTGTCAAAGGCTTATTACAAACTTAATAGGAAGATGCACTGCAAAACAGAGTGTACTTAATTCCAATGAGATAGAATATATGTATTAAACCTAAAGTCACAACGTGGTATCTCGAGATCGACGTTTCGCGATACACTTTTTGTCGAGCATGAATCTTTAAACAAATACGGGTGGCGCCACCTATTAATCAGTCGAAGAACTTTTTTATTACCGTCTGCTGCTATAATCTGTGTAACAAGCTGTCAAGATAGTTTTTTAAACGTGTTAAATAATAAAAACTCTAGTCTTTAATCTAATAAATATATGAAATAAAAATCATAACGATGTTTCTGATTGCAAATAAGCAAGTAAAAGTTGTAATTAGTTCCGCTAGAGGCTGACAGGTGGCGCTGTCTTGTTTTGATAAACGTGCTTGATAAAAACAATGTGTTTCTCGGTAAGCCGATTTGAATTGTAACTCTGTCTATCTCATTGGTTAATTTTCTCGCTTCGTTCTCGGACTAGATCCAAGCAACTCTCTAGCTTAGACCCCAGTAACTCTCTAGCTTAGACAAATTAGTTTAATAAAAATAGAGAAACGAGCACACAAGGGCGTGGCCGCCATTGGGGTATCCTTCCTCTCGCCAAGAAGCAACGCCAGATGGAGCCAGAGATCACTACACGCCGGAGGCTAACTAACTCGCACTGCCTCTAGCGGAGCTTTTTGGTGAGAGGGAGGATACCCCAATGGCGGCCTCGCCCCTGTGTGTTGGTTTCTCTGTTTGTAATAAACGAATTTGCCTATTACGAAGCATAGGATGTGTAATACCCTTATAAACTTATGGTAATATACCATTTCAGAAATATATGACTTTACACGATGTTCACTTCTCCCTACCTCGCGCCGGCCATCATCTATGAAGTATTTTTACAGGCTAGAAACGGTACCGTTCCTCCCGAACAGCGAGGCAGAGAAATGAAAATAAAAACACTAGCGTCGCGTAGTGAGAAAAATGTGCTTTTCTTACAATCGTATCATGGTTGTATCTTATGCAGCGGCTTCTCACTTGCGCGAAATACAGTTGAATCCCGCCTTTTCTAGGAAACGTCAGATTATCATGGCAGTGGCCATTTATCACAGTTCTCTCTCGAGAGGAAAATTTTTTCTCTTGGCGACTAGCGCGCGTCGGGAGGGGGAAAAAATTCACGCCTCTTCACTCTTGCAAAGTTTTTTTTAGGGTTTTCTCTTCATAGATGATGTCCACGGTACTAACCATTATTGAAGTGAACTTCGTGTAAAGTCATATATTTCTGACCATTTGAAATACCATGCATTTTTGTCAAAGCCGATAACGAATTTTAACTGTGTATAAAGAACAAATCAACCACGTCCTCAAACATATATAAGATGCAAACCTTCATTTTCTCGTAAATTGGTGTGTTTTCAAGCAAAGCAAATTTCATTTCGGGGTCGTCTAGGATGTCTTTCAGTTCTTCGTACCGAAATGGCTCGTTCTTCTGCGATAGTTTAGCCAGAAGAGTACCCGTCAATGAAAGGGATAAACAAAAACATCCGAGTCTCCAAGATATCCAGCAAATTCGCTGGTAAAATTGATCACTCTTAACGTATCGGTATTGATTGACTAGAACAATAACTGATGAAAAAACGAAATCTCCAAATCGTTTCACAAAATCCATAACCGAATGATGTTGTTGAAGTGATTCAGTCATTAGAGTCCACGATAAGGAGTACAATATTAAAGCAACGAGAACAGCCATCCATAGCTGAAATTATGATATAAATTTTCACTGACATCAGGGATAGATTTAATTTTAGAAGTAGGAATGGAGAACGGTTAGTATTTACTTCAGTCCGACTCATAGCCCAGTATAGAGCCCCTCCCTCCAACACGTAACGAAAAGTTTAAATTATCTTATTGGCTCACTTAAACTACGTTTTGATGACGTTGCTGACGGGGACGGCGAAAAATACGTTATTCCTTTTTACCTCTGTCGCTACGACCCGCTTATAGCCCCCCCTTCCCGGGGAAGGGGGTCCGGGACTTTGACGCTCGCCCACATTACTCTGTTCTCCGTTCCTTCTTCTAAAATTAAGTCTATCCCTGCTGGCATCTTGTTTTCTTTTGTACTTAACATACCGATGGATCAAACACGTTCAAAGACGAGAAATGATCGACAACGAAAATTCTGGGTGGTCCTGTGATAATGTTCCATTCTTCCCTGGCTAATACCATCGTGTAATCTAACCATTGTACAGCTTCAAATGTAAGGTACTGAGGAACCACGCTAAACTGGGTTTCCTGAAATTACGAAAACCTTTAAATAATAGAAGAGGGGTACAGAATGACCCAAAGAATGGAGTGGTGCTTAGAATTTAAAATATTTACATTTCGAATTAGTGATCCTAATATTCCAGTGGCGTTTTGTGCAGAATATATCTTCCCATAGTCAATCATACCACTGATGGTAAGGCTAAAAATTTTCAAACATTATTAAGGGATTAATGCAAAAATATATTTCAGTTTATTGTCAAATATAGTAAATTACTCTTGAAGTACATTTCTCAAAGCTACCATATCTAAGTTAAACGCCCCCCTACAGGTGATTTTTACCATTTTTCCCTTTTTCTATAACTTTGCACGGGCTAAGTTATCTTAAAGTCACCATTTACCCATACCCCTGCATGCCAGAAGTCGCTTATTATATCACTTACCTGAAGTTCAATTTGGACTTTAACATATCCCATATTTCTGCAAAGGGTCCTTCTAAACCACCAGCATCTTCCGTCAAGAAAAAAGGTATCTGAAAGGATAATTACACAATTTGAAAGTCATCGTTTTCCCATAATAATTTAAGGAAAACCGATATCCGCATTAATAATTATTAATTTATTAGGTAAATTTAGCCAAACCGTGTTGTTATTTTATTATTAAATGAAACTTACCTCCGTTGCTATTGCTGTTAAAGACATGATAGGCCTACACTGTTATTGACCGCTACTAAAGCATAGATCTTAGAATAAAAAGGGTTTATTCAACTGCGAGCTTCCAGAATGATTTACCATTGCATACAGCGAGAGAAGTATTTCCCCATATTAAAAAACCAATATAGAGCTTGTTTTTTGTGTTATTTCTGTTATACCGAATACGAAACTAGAACTTTCTCTCGTTATCTTTCACCTCAATACGCCCCAAATAATATATATTTCAGTGTATTTTATTATTGGCTTCGT
Organism: Phalangium opilio; assembly: GCA_019434445.1. Taxonomy (NCBI): domain Eukaryota; kingdom Metazoa; phylum Arthropoda; class Arachnida; order Opiliones; family Phalangiidae; genus Phalangium; species Phalangium opilio. The sequence continues at coordinate 45,686 of JAEQBA010001994.1, forward strand.
TTATAATTAATATGACGGTTGCAATTATTGCTCTAGAGTCGTATAATTATCCGTATAGCAATAATTATGGCTCCTTTATGGTTTGTGCAATAAAGTTAGGTTCTGATATGGATTTTTTGTGTGCGTGACTATCAAAAAACTTTTGACATGACTCTAAAACCACAAAGGAATAAAAGTATGAAAATAAATTATATTTGGCATCTTTTAGAATATTGGGAAATTTTATACAGAAACGTATGTTGACACCAGTAATAACAGAGACAAATAGAAATAGATGAAAGTGAGGCATGAAAGAGAATGCAATTTGCGTTACAGCATTTACTTTTCCGTCGTGATATACTTTAGGGAAAATTTGCGTATGAATACCAGTACGAGTACACAGGGAAACCAAATTACATTTAGAATTAATATTTGCGTTAAAAAATCTATGATAATCTCTAAGAACCAAAAATATTCTAATACCTCTAAATGCCGGGTACCAAGTTGTGGCTCGGTATCGAAACTCCACACATACGCAATAGAGAGGAATAAATTAGAGAAGTTTTTTTCAAGGCTAGTACGAGTCACGTGACGTCTGGTTTCACAGCTGTGCGCCGAGATAGGTGCGCGTGAGAGAGAGAGAGAGAGATAGGCCTGTGCCGTTATAGTTACCTACCCCTTCACTATTTGACTCTCCCTCTTATACCTTCTAACTGGTTAGCTCTCGTTTACAGGCAATGGTAGCCTTTGAAAGATAAACTGTTCAGTGCAAGACGTGTATGGTAATTCCATAGCATCCCATTTTGACATATTAAGATATATATCAGCAAACCTTGTTCCCTTAATTCCTTTGTTCTCCATAGTTGCGTGATTAGTTCGCGGGAAAAAAATTTAAGGTACAACATCTGGACTCCTCGTGAAAGTTTAATATCGTGTCAAATTCTTTTGACGAGAAAAAATTTATATAATCAAAAGATGCTATAATTAACTTTTTGGCGCGTCCGTCAATTTTCGTTCATATAATTAACTCGGTGAACTTTAAGATAGCGTGCCATCGAAACTCTATCGGAAACCGATAGTACAGTACTCCATATACCAAATGTACTAAGAAACCCAGGTTCAATTTCGTTTCTATTTCACTTGATGTTTGTGTATCAATATTCGTGACAGAGAAGACGGATTTAGTTCGGTTTGTTTTTTGCGCTGTAAAGAAATCAATATTGAAAACAATAGACAGCAAAGTCAGAGGGAGTGGCATTGATTTAAAAGAAAATCGTAGAAATAAAGTTATTTTTCTTTTATTACAATCGAGATGCCGGTAACTGCTGTCACGACGATTGTAAGCAATTTTTTTCTCTTTATAATCCGTGTAAATTCGAACTCTCACTTAAAGCAGGGTTGGCAAGTTTTAAACAATTGTTTTAAACTTTGGTTTAAAACTTGTTTTAAACAGCCATGAAAAAAAAACATTAATTTGATTAAAACGTTTTAAACAAACAGTTTAAAACATGTTTTTTATGGAGAGGAATTTCGAATATTTTTAACTCGTTTTATTTGAAAATGAGCGAAAATATTAAATAATAGAAATAATAAGCTTCAGTCAAAACCTTGCAATAATTTGACTGTTTCATATGAGTGTTTAATTGTTTGGAAACCCTTCCAGTTGATTTATCCGTTACCAATCTGTATTGAAGACTGATATTCAATAATTTGATTTGGAATAACTTATTTTGTCGTCTACCTAAGGTAAAGGAACAACGTTTTTCTACACTGTTGGTACATTTTACTGTTCTAAAGTGAGTACGCGTAATATTTAAAGCCAGGCCCTTGACTGTTCTAAAATTAATACGCTTAATCCGTAAACGGAAAACATGAAGCACCTACAAAGTAGAAAGGGGTGGTGAAGTTTCAAATGTATGAGTTCTGACCAAGAAACTCTGCAGTATGGAAGCGAAAATTCCTTAATAGTGGCCACAAAAGAAATCAAGCATTTGGACATTTGGGGTTAAATGAACAATTTTACCCATCACCCTCATTTTGTATGCGCTATTAAAAATTTCATTTTCGTTTTGAAAAGATCTCTTGCTCTTTTTAAACAGTCAGTAGAACATTTCAAATATTCAAAATAGATCCCTCAACACGTACCCCTTTCAAATTATTTTTTTTTCTATTGAATTTTAAAGACAATCCGTATTTTACTACTCTTTAGAATTTAATTCAATCACCTGGTTTTACTGCTAATGGATTAGTTTCCTATAAATTAATTGAAATAAAAAATACTTATCTCAGATTTTTCAAGAACAATTCCATTTTCCTGAAACATTTTATCATGAAATTTTTTCTTTTCAATGGAGAACGTACTTTAATTTTCAAATATTACTCTCATTAATAATGTATTATATGCGGTCTTTTCGAATACAAAAGGGGGCTGTTATCACCTTCCTTATATTTGATAAAGGGGTTCGTTTCTTCTTTTAGCACAATCACAATTATTGAACTGTGTATATCAGTACTTGTGGGGAAGATTTTAGAAGTGTTGGTTGAGTTGCTATTTAGTTGACAACATTATGAAAACTTGATGTGTTTAAAACCCTTTGAAAGGAAAATTCTCGGAAATTAAAAAAGAAAGAGTCAATTTGATTAACACGATATCCCTCAATATAATAAATGTATGATAAAATGTTTCAGGAAAATGGAATTTTTGTTGAAAAATCTGAGATAAGTATTTTTTTATTTCAATTAATTTATAGGAAACTAATCCATTAGCAGTAAAATCAGGTGATTGAATTAAATTCTAAAGAGTAGTAAAATACGGATTGTCTTTAAAATTCAATAGAAAAAAAAATAATATCCGCGCTTCAGACAACTGGAAAAACTCTTATCGTTTTGTTTTTAAGGCTTGGGCAAACCAAGTCTTTTTTATATAATATCTGTTCCTTCAGACTTAATTTGTAATAATCTATTATAAAAATAATAATATGCTTGTCAAACGTCATTAATTCGATGTTCCAGTGGCATGAAAGATGTTCGTGAGCATATTGGCTCACTCCAAGTGCCTCTCATTATTTTATGGGAAAGATTAAAATTTTAAATCATTTGGCAGGGGAGTGGTAAATTAATTCAAAATAGATAGGCGGGTGGTAACTTATTTCATGTAAAATGGCGGTTGGTGACTCAATTAAGTTTAGCCTAGTTGACCTTTTTGGTAGATTTAAAAAAAAAGTTATTTCTAAACCACGCGCCAGCACGCGCACATTTCATTGAAAGTTTGTTTTTTGAGAATTTTCCCTTCTATATACTAAGAATCTTCATCAAAAATAGACGAGCTTTCCAAGACTCGAACCTGCAATGTTTTGCCTCGAATGCAAACGCGTTATCCATTACGCCACAAGCCCGTACTTCGAAACAAAAAAATTATCCAAACATTGTATTTTTGGATTATTTCATTTATGTTGAATAAAAGATCTGTAAAAATAAACAACGAGCTTGCCAGGACTCGAACCTGCAATCTTCTGCTCCATAGGCAGACGCGTTATCCTATGCGCCACAAACCTGATGGAGGCTGAACAAAATGCTATGCAAACAGTGCAAAATATGTAACGGTTTTACCATGATTTATAATTTAATTAAAATAAAATACTTAGACTTAATTGTTCTTAATCAAACTTCAGAAGTTCAACATTCAATAAGTGCTTGATAAATCAAAAGTGTTCCGAACCTTAACTTCGCAGTAGTTTCTGAGTTATTCGATGGAGTGGACCACCAAAAATCCCATGCTTTTTCTATGGGACGCTAAGCCTAAAATCTGTGAACTATTTCTTTAACATTACGGGAGGGTGTGGGTTCTTATCTAGAAGGGCCTACCGGCCCTCTAGAATAATTAATTTCATGATAAAATGTTTCCGGAAAATCTAATTTTAAATCGTGTTTTAAACAATAAAAACACAACTTTTTTTACCACATTTTTGCCAACCCTGGCAAGGACCCTTTCTTACACCTTCAAATTCTAAATTTTAAGAGCTCTTGATTTCGTCTTTTCGTGTTTTTTTTTCTCAATACGTTTTCGTGGTCTGTTGGTCAAGCTGTATGATACTCGCTTTGGGTTCAAGTGGTCCCTGGTTCTAATTCCACACGGACAATTTCTTACACCTTGAAATTCTAAATTTAAGGAGCTCTTGCTCTTTTTAAACAGTCAGTAGAATATTTCACATATTCTGTATTGGTCGCTTAACACGCACTCCCTTCAAAATAATTAATATCACAAAATAATTTCGGAAAGTCTAATTTGTTCTTGAAAAAGCTCAAATATGTTATTTTTCAATTAATTTGGAGGGAATAAATCGATTAACAATTAAATAAGTTGATTGAATTAAATTGTGATTAAGGAATAAATTAATATAAATAAAGAAAAATCGCAATGTCGGATCTTCAGTCAATTGACAAACGTCACTCTCATCGTTTGTTTTTTCTGTCTTGGTCCAAACCAAGACCATTTTTTTTAATCAAGCAGGCTGTGAAAATAAGCGCCTTGCGCTAGCGGGAGTAGTGGCTTAAATGGAGAGCCGCGATGTATAATATATTTGACTATTAGATCTGCAAGAGTGATTTTAAACATGTTTAAAACTAGGTTTTTTTTGTGTTTTTTACTGTTTTTTTCTACTTGTTTAAAAAACAGTTTAAAACAACAAATCGTGTTTTAAACAATAAAAACACAACTTTTGTTTTTTTTTAAAAAAACTCAATTTTTGCCAACCCTGACTTAAAGCTAATTAATTTCTAAATTTTTTATTAAAATAAAATTTTCTTCGTGTTCTAATACCATGTTCTACCAAAAAGATTAATTATTGTGCTATATTTTTCTGCAATAACGTTACCATTTTGACAGTATCAAAGTAACGCTTACGTAATTGTTTATTTATTGCAGTTGCCTGCAAAGTTTCTGGAACATGATGGAGTTACCTTAACTGGACCTTACTCGGTACTTTACCATGCAATAAATAGTAAATTAAATAACAGGTACAATGAAAATTTTATACATTTTAAGATATTTACCGTAAAACTTGTACCCAAAAACGTTTTGAAATTTAGTTTCGTTATGTTTCAATTTCACAAAAACTTCAACGAGTTAGACCATTTTTCATAAGAATAGGTGATTTTCACGGGCCTAACTTGAAAGATCCCACTATTTTAGAGCTACATGTTTACTTAGAAGTTTTCCGAATTTATTAAATGCACTGCTCTATCGGTTTGTTCTAATTGTTAATTTTTTTTAATTCTTTTTCACAGTGTTAATCTCAATATTGTTGGATCTGGTGATTTTGGTAAAGTTGTGTCTGAAAACAATGGAACGGGAATATTTGGATCTTTGTTAAGAAATGTAATTAAACTTTTTTCATAAAAAAGTTGTTTACATTAAATTTTATTAAGTTTTTTTAATTTTAGGAAAGTCTATTCAGTGTTGCACCACAACCATTTACCGAAGAAGCTTGTCGTTATTTGGACTACACCTCTGTCTTATTGTATGACGACTGGGCTATTGTATCAGGGAAACCCATTTTGTCGTACCAGAACTACTCATCCGCTCTTGCTGTATTCGATTTCAATGTAAGTATAATGAATGTATATGATATAAAAATGCATCTAGAAATAACAAAACCCAGAGCCAATGGGGTGGTTTAAAGACTTCCATAATATCACTACTTCGGAAACAATTTTACTTTTTCAGGTGTGGCTTGGAATATTCGTGGCATTTGTTACTTTTACAATGTTTAGACTATTATTGCCAAATTTGCTCGTGAGAAAAAGGAGTAACAGATTTAAATCTAAACGACAATCAATTGTTTCATCGATGCTTTTCACTTTAAGAGTTTTAGTGAGGCAAGGTATAAATTTTAGTTTCAATCCCATAAACTAATTATTAAAAAAATATAAATTCGCATAACAAATGTTAATTTTTCTTTAGACGTTAATTTCACAATATGGCACAAGTTTTTGCATCAGCGTATATTGTTTGCATCTTTAATGCTAGGTTTTTACGGCATATCCACGCCATTTATGTGCTGTATATTAGCAAGATATTCCAAAGCTGATTCTTTGTTATTCTACGATAAATTAGAAGATTTTCTGCAATACCCCGATGTTAAATTATTTCTCTTTGAAGATACTCAAATACACGACGAGATAAAAGTAAGCTAAGTGTATTTTAATTTTTTTCAAGAAAATTGTAAAGTTTCATTTGCTTTAAGAACTCCTTGAATCCAATGATGAGAAAATTATGGCGTAAAGTTTTGGAAGATGGCTCTGCAAAACAAGTTGGCGAAATTACAATTGATGAAATTTTTACTAATATGCTACTAGGAAAAATAGCATTTACGGCTCCAAAAAGAATTTTTTTGTCTTTGATCAATATTTATTGCGAACTTGTACAAGACAATGTGCCCTTGTTTTCAAATTCAAGACTAACGGACTCGATGATATTCACTATATACACTAGAAAGGATATTGATGAGGACTTGAAACGACTTGTGAATTTCGTGTGAGTTAAATGTTTGTGGTAATCCGTACTGTTCATAAACTACGTCATAACGTAGCTTTAGGGGTTCATAAATTTTATGATGAGTATGAGGGAGCTGATGAGTAGGCAAGGCTTTTTGCGTCGTCAGTTTGTGATGAGTGTGAGTAAGCTGCTAGCTGAGGGGCATGACTATTTGTGTCATCACGAAGCTAGTGACCTTTTGTACATCACGTATTGCTTTTACCAGAAATGATTAGATAAAATCACGTCATACCATAGATCCTAATCCCAAATGTGGATGAATATTAAGGTTCGTCAGACATATTTTTTCTAAAAGCTCCTGATATGCTGGCACATTGATGACGTGTTTGTCCTAGTTTAATGCACATCTACAAAGCGTTCCCTCACCTGATCTTTGAATTTATATCAAGTTAAGCATTCTTAAATAGTACAAGCCATAGCGAGGAAAATTTGCTTTGCCTTCCCTCATAATCCTCGTGCATGCGTTGCTAAAACGGCTGGCTACACAATGGATCCTATTAACTACATATTTTGCTGTTCAAACTTAATTAAATTACAATTAAAATATTAAATACCTTAAACTTCTTGACCCGGACAAATTATCTCACCCATTGTTACGCACAACACGAGAGGGAGGACAAGCTTGTCATGATATAGTGACGATGATAAATTGTGTTCCATTTGTAATTGAAGGAAACAAAATAAATGCTATTAACTTTTTTAGAGTATTTCAAATTGTGGAAACGAAAACAATCGATGCCTTAATCGATCGCAACGTACATTACGGCGAATTATGTTTGCAACGAGATCCACCCCAACTTGTGCCGTTACAACTGATAAAAATCTATATATTTGTCATATTCTACATCGTTGCCATATCCCTGTCTATATTGTGTCACATTATTTGGTTTTCTCTCGCTTATTTTAAATGGACTGAAGTGTAAATATTAATTAGGGACAGAAGCTTGAAATACGAAAAAAAAACTTTATTTACTCATTTCGAAATAATGTCTCTGAATCTTGAAACAATACAGTACTTTTGTTAGACTTAGTATGAAACACGTTTGTTTTGTCATAAAGTCATAAGATATGTTCCATAAGTTTATCACTGGTTACAAACTGGAGCTTGTCATGAGTAACGTAGGTCATAGATTCAGGGTACAGCGACGCCTGGTGGGGTGCTGTCAAAGGCTTAGTACAGACTAAATAGGAAGATTGGCTGCATAATTAACCGAGTGTAGGACTTCAATTCTCGCTTCCGTCGTTCTCGAACTAGTTATCTCGAGCTGTAAGTCTCTGGCATTACGAAGTATGGGAAGTGTAATGCTTATGGAATATATCTCATAAACTTATGGTTTTATTTACGCCGGGGACGTGGACATTCATCACTGTGCAAGACAACAACCTTCACGCCTTCTTATTGATTCTACATAAAGTCAAATGTTACCTTTTTTACGAAGGAAATCATTGATCTAACCTAAAATAACAGTTCAAAACAGTTTCTGTTTTTAGGCTAAGCAAGATGTAGGTCACCGCTGCTGGGACACTTGTGTAAGCTGTAATTGTGTAAAACATTATTGCATATCTTAAAATTAGTCTTACAAACTACTCCTGGTTTAAGAGGAATTAATGCGTTATGGTGTATACAGGGTTTTTCTGATAAGTGTGAGATAAATTAAACGGTGTATTCTTTGGATCCGGCTGAGTTAAAAGGCATTTAGTCCCTAAAACAGACAATTGGCAAACATATCAGTGCCCATTTGTTTCAGAAAATTTCACTACTTTCCAATCTAAGAACGATAATGGGTCTTTATCTAGCGGAAGTTTACGTTTAAAGGTTGTTGAAGTGTGCCTAAGGTGGTAATATAGAAGTAGTTAAAAATGTCATAGCACAAGTTTTGTTTAATGAGTAAAAATGTACCTTGTCAAAATTGGTTGTAAATAATGATTGATTCGTAAACCGTGAAGATTCAGATGACATAATGAACTGAAATTTAATTGCTCCCGGATGATGGATCGTTTTGTAAGCTTCATAATTCACCTGTTGTTATTGACTTGAAGTAAGCCATGTTTTATTTTACCGAGGAAGACATTGGGCTAAATTTTAATCTGATTCACTGGTGATAAGCGAGATGTCGTACACCGCCACAGCAACAAATGTAAGTTGTAATTTTTATGATCACTAATTAACATTTTTTATTACCAGTGCGCTATAGAAATTACAAATTATTTATGAAATGCTAAGTGAACTTAAGCCATGTTCACACTTGACACTTTGAAACCGCTTTCAGTATGTTTTGAACGGTCGGAATGTAAAATTTGGCTGTAAATCGTAGAAATCTTTCATGACAAAATGCATTTATTATTTTGAACAAAAGATTTGACCTTCCCAAAAAGATTGAAGACGGTTTCAAAGTTTCTAGTGTGAACATGGCTTTAGAGTAATCATGTTATACAACTAGTTGCTATATTAAAAAAAATATACCAAGGAAAAACCAAAAATTTTCAATTGAGGATTGTATGAAGATGTACTATTACCGCTTTTGTTAAACTACTATAAAACTTCTCGTAGCCCGAATGTTATAAATTCTACGTGTGAAATAACAAAATTTTGCTCGTTCGGCTGAACACTTAAAAATACTTTTCGAAGTTGATATTTTCGGTTTAGTAGTAAACCTTAAATTCATTGTTACAATATTTTATAAAGATGCTTGGTTTTCTTGAGAGTAAAGGAGATGGGTTCGAAGGACCATTTAAGTTTATTTACCAGGAAATACAAGAAAAATTAAACAAAAGGTATTTGCAATGTTATTTTAACCATTGAAGGCAAATATTGTTTTAATTCACCGTTGATCTAATTGAAATAATTATTTCGATTGGAGTCTTAAACTTCATATTGTGGGTACATATGATTTTGGTAAAGTTTTATCTGAAACAAATGGAACAGGAATGATTGGCTCGATGCTTCGAAATGTAAACAAGCGCTTGTAATAAAGATAATGTAGTCGATAATTATTCTATTTCCTTATTATAGGAGAGTCAATTCAGTGTTTGTCCGATGCCATTAAATGACAATAAGCATCGTTATTTAGACTACACTTCTGTCCTAACGTACGATGATTGGGTTATTGCGTCAGGAAAACCTATCACTTCAATTCACGATCATTTATCTTCACTTACTACATTCGATTCTAATGTGATTAAGACAACACTATATTTTTTCAAGCACATAATGATAATACATTTAGAGTAAATGAAACCCATCTGTATAAATAATATTTTACAGGTTTGGCTAGCAATACTTGCCTCGTTCGTTACTGTTTTACTGTTTTCGATATTTGAAAAGAGCTTTGCTTTCATAAACTGTCGTACAAAAGAGTCTAAACAGAAATCATTTTGTTCAACGTTACTTTTCGTAATGAGAGTGTTAGTCCGGCAAGGTTAGAGTTTCTATCGATTTGGAAATGAAGTTAACATTCAATTGCGTGTACTCAGTACGTTTCATCATGTTTGTAGACGTTTCTCTGGAGAAAAGGCATCAATTGCTACACCAGCGTATTTTGCTGGCGGGTTGGATGCTGGGTTGTTTCTGCATATCCGCTTCATTCATGGGATGTATTTTGGCAAGATTTGCAAAAGCGGAATCTTTAATATTCTACGAAAAATTGGAAGACTTTCTCGACTATCCTGAAGTGAAACTGTCGTTTGTCGAAGGTTCCGAACTGTATAAAGATTTGAAAGTATGTTTTAGATGCGAAAACATGGCGAGATGCGAGTTAATATTAAAATGTAATATCATTCCAGACTTCTTCGGACCCAATGAAAATAAGACTATGGAAAAAAGCGTTGAAAGATAAATCTGTAATGAAACCAGTCAATTTAAATTTCGTCAGTATGTTTGAGGGTCTAAAACAGGGCAAAATAGCATTTCCGGTTCCAAAGCGATTATTTATGTCCGTGATTAATAATTATTGCAACCATTTTCAAGACAGTCCTCCTATTTTATCAAAACAAAAGGTTTTAAATTCGGATACATTTACACTCTTTACCAGGAAAGACATTGATGAAGATCTAAGGCGAATTGTTAATTTGTGTTAGTAGAGTGATACTACCATGTAAAGGTAAATGGAAACGTAAAGAAACAGTACGTTTGGCTCGTGTTGTTTCTGAGACTTTGAAAAAATATTCACTACGTCTCGATAACTAAAACAATTGCTAGTAAGCCAGGTTTGCAGTAAGAAATTGGAGATATTCTAGTGTCCCGAATGACTCGAAGAGAGAAGCATTGTAAACATCACAGTGGACAATGACTTAGTGCTTTACTCTCTTTTATTTCCATTTGCCTTTGATAGTGTTAATTTGGCCCTAAAGTAAAGAAAACTTTTAAACATTGCAGGTCTTCTCAAATTACGGAAACAAATTTAATCGATGCCGTACTTGATCGTACAACGTTTTACGGCGAGCTATGCCTACTTCGAGATCAACCCGAACTTTCTCCCTTGCCACTGATAAAACTCTATCTATTCATGATATTCTATATTGTTGGCATGTCACTCGCTATAGTTTATCACGTAATATGCTACACTCTTGCCCATCGGTACTAAATTTTAGTAGGATTATAAAGACTCTAACAACTGATAAACATGGTGGAAGAAGATTCAAAATTGTATGACGTTTGAGAGCAACCATCTTACAAAAGGAGACGTGTAACACGAGGGGGAGGTCGAGGTTGTCATGGTATCGTGATGATGATAGTCCTAGTTTATGAATGGTCCCTTTTGAAATTGATGTAAATAAAAAAATGCTTTACATTATTTTAGGGTATTTTAAATTGTGGTAACCAAAACAATCGATGCCTTAATTGATCGCAACTGCATTACGGTGAATTATGTTAGCAAAGAAATCTACCCCAACTTGCCCCTTTACAGTTGATAAAAATATCAATACATTTGCCATATTCTATATTGTTGTCATGTCCATGTCTATACTGTGTCAGTTTATTTGGTTTAACTCGCTTACTTTCGATGGATTACGATATAAATATTAGCATAAGTTTGTCATGACTCTAAGTAGTGATATGGCTGCTACTCCTATGGCAATAGTGTTTGTCTGGTCCCTTTAATGAAACCCTATACTCTCTCCGTATCATTTATCAACTCAACTTCAATACAAAATGTACTGCCTAGCCTAGCGTTTCTTTTATCCCTTATAAAATGTTTCAGGACTGAAACCGCCTCTATCTCACGAGAGAGTGAGGGATTTGGGGGTTGCTTAAGTAAAATTCGTTCCCCCCAATGCCTGCCTATACGAAACGTAAAAATCTCCTTTATTCCATTGGATGATTTTTTTTTCATTTGACCCATTTAGTAATCGTCTCGACCGCTTGCTGGCTGCACCGCGACAGATTTTTCAAAATTCTCTCTCTTCGGATCTTACGAGTTCTGACGTTACAGTAGCCTGCGGAAGATGCCCAGTTGTAAACAATATTTGTGTACTTAGAGGCATGATAAACTTATGATATTGGTTGGAGGCAGTAGGCTAGCTTGAAACACGAATAAACCTTACTCATTGCGATATATTTGCACGGAATTCTTAGTTCAACATAGCTCTTCTGTTTCTTGTTCAAATACTGTGCTAAAACGTTTTCCAAGTAAATGAATGAAGATTCAGTTGACATAGGAATCTTCAGTTTGTTTCTTTTTGCTTTGGGATAATGGATCCTTGTGCAAGGCTCATAATTCAGGCGTTGTTATTGATTTAAAGTAAAGCCATATTTTCTTGTACGAAGGAAGTTATTGGGCGAAATTTTAATCTGATTCGCTGGTGTTAAGCAAGATGTCGGTCACCGCCGTAGCAACAAATGTAAGCTGTTTTTCTTTTAAATCACTAAATAACAGTTCTTATTAGAAACTACAAATTGTTAATGGAATGTTAAGCGAAGTTATTGTAATCAATGAGGATAATTTATGCCACTTGTTGATGTATATCTTAA